>JAFBJQ010040678.1:136980-151224 GCA_016785345.1 Trinectes maculatus | reverse complement strand
CAACCCACCCCCCCCCCCCCCCCCCCCCCTCAAACTGCTGGAATCAGCAGGTGGCCTCCTGGACCCACATCTCCTGTCAATTTAAATACAGCTAAAACACACAGACAGACACACAAACACAGACACACACCTGCTGCTTCAGGCCCTGGAGCACTCTCAGCCTCAGGTAAAGAGAGACACTATTTCCTGCCTGTTACTGCGCAGCTCCTGCTTCAGTGTGTCCAGGTGTGTGCATTCTGTAGGACTCAGCAGCACAACAGGATGTCAGGATGTATGGCCATGGCCATTAAAGCTGGGTGAGGCTGTGCGATTGGGCCCACAGGAGCCATCAGTATGGAAACCGTTTCGATATGGCTGCAGGTCTGCAGAAACCATCATCTCCCTCTGTGGCAGAGCTGTGTCATCCCTCGGCTCTCCCTGTGTGGTCCGCTCCTAAAATAACCCGCCCAGCGACTTCTTCTGGGAGCCATGAAATTACCGTCCAAAACCTAAATGGTCAGGAGCGCGATCCTGCTGTCTATGGCTCAATTGGACTTTTTTTTTTGCCATTTGATCAGAAAAACAGTGCAGGTTGAAATGCTGCCTCCCTATGCCCACCAGCGCGGCAGCAGCTATAGGTCTCGCCCGAATCGACTCGCCAACCTGCGCCATGCGGAGGTGGCGCGAGGGGGGAGGTGGACATGTGAAGATTTTCACCTCTCATTCAGAGGCAAAAAAAAAACATGCACGGGCAGAAAACGCCGCGTGCGGACACCGAGGGGTGTGCACTGGGGTAAATAAGGCCAGACGTGCCGTTGCCAGGACAACAGCCAATCCGGAGCTGGGATTGGTGCCAGGCCAACACCCCACCCATCCATCCTTCACTCTATTCGCCTGTTTTCTTACATCCCTCTGTCGGACAGCCTAAACCTCAGAGTAATGAGTGCTCTCCATGTTGCTGCAGTCTAAATGGAGCTGCAGTGTAAATACAGGGCTGATCTGTACAGGTGCCAGGCTCAGATACATAAACCTGAATATAGCTATCGTACCTCGCTGCTGAGACACTGACAGGGCAGACGGAGCCTGGAGGAAGACAGGGACAGCTGTGATGGGTGGACACAAACAGCCATGATTCAAACTATTTGTGAAATCTATCAAAAAGTATTGCGACAAGGTGGCAGCCGGGCTTATTAAGTGTGTCAGCGTCATTTGTCTCATGCTTATGCACTGACTTTGATGTTTGGACCCTTTCGACTTGGTGTCAGGCCGAGACGGAACCGGATCAGATCTTTTTTCCTATCGATTTCAAAGAGCAGTTTTAAAAGGAAGATAATAATAATTATTAAAACTGAAAATAAAAAAACTACCTGATAACTGGTCGATCGATCGGATTAATTAAATATCTTTGGGATAATCAAACAAGTAGTCTATTCAGGAAGTGGAAAACTTGTCTAACATTTATACAGAATTTATGAAACCAGCAGATACTAATAAACTAATAAACACGTTCAAATCATTTTCATGATTCCTGATTTCAGCCTGTCATCTCTGGTCCTCGTTAGTGCCGCCTCCCTGAGCGCCGTCGCTAATGGAGAGCTTTTGTTTCCCACTGAAAACATCAATCTGATTTCATTTTTGTGTGAAGTCGCGCAAACATGACTCGACCAGTTAAGAGCTGCCAGTTGGGTTTGGAAACTCAATTTACATCAGCACATTACGAGTTGGTACGGGGAAAAAAAAATGTACTCGGGTGCACTCTCACAAGCAAGCGCACAAACAATAAATCAGACTTGGCTTGGAGTAGCCATTATTTACTAAGTGGGTCACACTTCAGATGCAGTAGACAGGCTCTCTCTGCCATTAACACTCTGTTTGTCTCTCTCTCTCTCTCTCTCTCTCTCTCTCTCTCTCCACCATGTGAAGGTCAGTGCTGGAGAGGCAGCGTCCCAGGTGAACGTTTCCTCCACTGTCCCTCAGTGTGTGATTATCCGGTGCTTATTAGCAGAGAAATGGCCAGTTGGAGGACTGGAGCTGTCCTTCATTTCATCATTCACTACGGTAGCAAGTCAAACACACACACACACACACACACACACACACACGGTTAAGGCATGTCAAGGAAACCTGCTCTAATACAGCCGAAGCCTGAATTATTTAAACAGAGGGGAGGAGAGGAGAATGTGGAGAGGAAACGATCGGAGAGGAAAAAGAGTGGAGGAGTAAATAGAGAGAGAGAGAGGCTGGTCCTCTGCCTCCTGGTGAACTTATTTCAAAACTTCCATACTCGCTTTCATCCCCGTCTGCTTTCTTTCACCACAGCATCAGCAGCTCTCATTTCCTCCTCCTCGTCCTCCTCCTCCACCGTTTCACCCACTTCACCCCCACCTCCCTCCCACCCCCGCCATCCTTCTCTCTGTTTATCTAAGCACTTTCACGGTCACTGCTTTGGAATCCCAGGAGTCCAAACTGCCCCCTTCGCCTCTCCCTCGCAGTCGGGCCGCGCTTCGCCCTCCCTCTCCATCTTTCTCCGTCACAACGGCTAAGATTCATATCGCTCCGTGCGTCGGGAGGATGGGAAGGTTTGCCCTATTCACCCTCCAGGCAGCCAGCTTTGTCCTGTTCTAGTCACGCACAGTCGCCCACCCGCCCGCCCCACGCTCACACACATGAACGCATTCACACCAAAGGCTGGCCAGTTACACTGATGTCTAAAACCAGTCAAGTCCAGAAAGTTAGAAACTGACAAAAAAAACATTACAGGAATGTTGAAACCAAATCTTTCCATTTGGCTTTCAGGCAACTGAAAGCGTGCTACTTCCAATTTCTATACATCATATTTGGCTCCAGTAAATTAGCTCGCGAGGGAAAAATAAAATTAATGTGAATTTTAGATCAGTGTAAGTGGGTGGCATTGTCCACTTCAGGGCCGGATGCCCCTGGATTTCTTAGAAGGCCAGTTAAGTTCCACAATACTGATAAAGAGTTTAGACACAATAAGAGGGGAAGGGAGGTGGTGGTGGTGGTGGGGGTATAGGAGCAAAGAGAGGGGAAGGAAGTGGCGAGGGTCAAGAGGAGAGGTGCAGACTTCAGTCTCACATGGTGTTAACAACAGCCTGACAATGGACAGGGATTAACTGTTTCATTTGGGATTAAAGATGACTGAAGGTAATGAACCACAATGACCCCAAAAAATACAAGATTAACTTGCAGGAGGTATAGAGAAGTGTGTGTGTGAGTGTTATTTCTTCATAGTGACTCACTGCTGCAAAGCTGGCAAATACCACAAAGACCCCCACTTGTGGGAGAATATATATATATATATATATATATATATATATATATATATTTCCTGACTTTCATGACTACACTTTTGTCGCTGCGTGTATTTTAGGAGACACACACATACTAATTCCACAATCATAAACACGGGGCATCTGCTCCAGTGTCTCGCGAGGTGCGCTGGGTAGAAGAACTCCATTTCCAGCAGAATGGGGGAGCAATGAGATTCATGAGTTCTCCTGCTACAGGGCCATAGCTATGGAGATTTGGGACAAGGCTATTTCACCTCTCCCATTCAGCACAAAATACAACCACAACCCCTGATGCTCGCCGACTGCGAATTATAACCATCTGATCGTTTTCTGATGAATACAACAAAACACTGTTTGGACAGCGACAGAGAGCAATTCATTTACAAATTGGAGTTGAGTTAAAAATGTCAATCAGCACAAAGGCTTTGTGGGTGATTTGGGAAAAGGCAGGTTGACATTTTGAACATGGTGTACAGTATTCCAACTTGTCACCTGTCAGTGTCGCTGGAATAATATATATAATAGCTTAGCATCCCAGAAAAGAAATAATATTCTCTATCTTGTGGTCAGCTAAAAATCAACAACATCAAAAAAGCTGAAACATACAATCTTATACTTTCTTTCCCATCCACAAACACAAAATGTCATTAATGTGCTAAGAAGGGAATGGAAACGGACAGTGAAGACACGTTGTCACACCAGCTTGTTGTAAAGATAAAAAACAGGTGGCCAGTCTCATTTCAGTGTTTCAGCACCAAGGACAACACATCCATTGGCTCACTAATGGTTCAGCACCACTGCCAATGGACAGGTGCACTGTCTCAGTGTCCTTCCATGTCTCTCACACATGGAAATTACATGGACTTACTCAGACATGTAACAGATGCAACACACACTTCATTAGCCACTTTCAGGCGAGTATTGCTAACAGTAACATTAACCTAGCGAGATTGAAAAGGAAAAAGCCAACACAATACCGCTTGATTACCTGGTCACATGGCAGCTGGCTGACCAATGGCGTAACGTCACTCAGTCAGTGCCAGTCAGTTAAGCTGAGCTCAGGGAGTCGCATCCTCAGCACCTGCGGTTTTTACAGCTGTGCACAATTGCAGGTTGATGAAAGAAGTAGTTCTGGGAAAACTCTATTTCTCCTTAAACTCATACATAAAAGATTTAATTAGATCTAAGACGATGAAGGGCAGAAAAAAAAAAAACCCAGCATGCAGGCAGAAGGAAAAAATAGCAGTCAACAGTACCAGGAGAGATGGATCAAGCTGTGTGTTACCGCACCCCAAAAGAAATCATGTGGTACTCATTATGGCTGTGACACACACACACACACACATTCCAAAACCATATCTCATCATCTTACTGTAAGCCTCTAAAAAACACACACAAAAAAACAAATCCGAGCACTGGTATGTTTAAATAAGTACATAACACCACATTCCATTCATTCTTTAAAAAAAAGGCCCTTCTCTAATTTTACTACATGGATAACCAGTATGCTCAGTCAACACGCACAAACACAACAACACACAACAGTGTGTCTCTGCTACACAGGGCCTTCCTCCACTTCCAGCAGCTCTGCCTATGCAGGGCAATGCTCCTGTTGGTAGCATGTGTGTGTGTGTGGGTCTCTGTACCACACCTGTGTAAGAGCACGCGTCACAGAGTGTGTGCATGAAATCCCAAGCGTGTGTGTTGGTACAAAAGGAGGGGCAGAGGGGAGGTTTTGCTCCTCACGCCTGCTGGTGACAGTGATAGTAATACCTGCTGACATCCTTTCTTCTCCTCTCCTCACTCTCCCTCTCTCTCTCTCTCTCTCTCACCTTATCCCTCAATCCCTGGGGGCCTTCCGGAGCTGTTTTGGGAGTTGAAATCTGTTGACTCTTTCCCTGCCATCTTCTCCTTAACGTATTCACCATCCCTCACTCCCTCCACTGCAGGTTTAATGTTTTTACCATCTCTGGGGGCTGACTAGGGAAAAAGCAGTCTATTCATATGTGGTGTGTGTGTGTGTGTGTGTAGTGTAAAAAGAAACAGAGGAATGTGCGTGTCTCACATCATTGGGGGATAGAAAGTAGGCTGTGCTGCCATACTACTGGGAGGTAATACCAAACTATTATTAGTTTTTATTCCACCATGGAAAAGCCTCCAAAAATAACCATAAAGCAGAATCTAAATATCTACATCGAGGAACATATGATCCTATGATCCACGGATTCTCGTGCCGCCTGTGTGCTTGTATCCTTCCTTACGCTTTTCCATGGCAGGATTATGCAGGTGCACATTTATGATCGTTTTTCAGTTGTTGTCATATAAATGTCAGTCAAACACATCTCTCCAGTTTTTACAAGACGCTCTGTGACCTGAACAATGACCGGAAAAAGAAGAGTTCAATCTTCCTGGGTCTTTACTTTTATCTTGAAACATACAGCATCCTTTATAAAGTTACAAACTATATCACCTAACTCACACCACGTGATTATACCTCTAAAGACTATGACAACAACAAGAGTCATTTGCAAGAATCATTGCACAAATGTCTTCTGACGTACATATAAATCCTGAAATTCTCATAATGTGCAAAGTTTAGCCAATTTATTTGGAGACAGCAACACGAAAACTGCACATTATCTGTCTGTAATGTAAAAAAACGACTTTTGATGTGTCTGTCCTCATGCACCTTTGAAGAGTTGTGGTATGATGGTGAACATGTCGCGGTGTCCTGGCAGCAGAGACCTTGTGCAGTACAATAATCCAGCTTTGCTCCACCTGGGTCAATACTAATTCAATTTCGGTCACATGAAATTCCCCGGTTGCCTCTCGGCAGGATCTCGGAGCTGACTGGACAAAGTGTGAGCTTTCATGTGCGCGAGTGTGTCTCTCTGTCTCCAAGTGCCCGGCTGTGTGCGGGTGAAATTCCCAAAACTCGCACATTCCCTAAACAAGCAGACGGTGCTATTTTGGTCAAGCTCAAACTGACAGTGTTTCCCCACATTTGTGCGTTCTCACGCACACACACAATTTAATTGCAGTTTTGTGTGCGAAAGATACACACAGTTGGCCCGACACCTACAACAACGCCAGCTCATTACGTGCAATGAACGAACAAACACTCTCCCACCCTGTGCTCACCAGCAGAGAGTGGGAGAGCGTAACCACCGGAACCACCCTCCTTCCACGCGTGCAGCACAGCAGCCATTTTGTGCCAAACGCCTGGCTACACCGTGCCAACCCGAGAAGACGACAACACTGTACCTCATTTCATTCCACAGCTGTTCCGTCGCCCTTGGAGACATTTGTACAATGCAACTTATTACAGCTTAACGCAACCTAATATTGATGTATGTGTGTACACAGAGAAACAGGGGGGCTTGGCGAGAGAAACTGTGTGTGTGTGTGTGGGGGGGGGGGGTAGACGGGTCCATATGCAGTGTAGTGATAATGCAAGGAGCCGGCGATAATATCTGGGTGTTAAATTGGTATCGATTTGCTAAATATCCTGACCGGGAGGAGAGAGCGACCGTCCTTTCATGCCTGTTCACCCTGTCTGCTCCGACGGCTCCGAGCTGCACTGTGACTATCTGATCCATTTTAAACACAGACATCCTCACTGCTAGGCCTCTGCCCAAACCGCAATTCCAACACGCTGCGTTCAACTCTTGCTGCGTGCGTGTGCACGTGCATGCTCGCATGTGTGTGTGTGTGTGTGTGTGTGTGTATCTCCGCTTTTCACTTCAGTTGCAAACTTTATTTTTTTGTTGTGCAAGATTTGAATAATACGCTAAACAATACAATTACTGATTTCACACAGATATGCAGGTGTGACACAAACAGGAGGTGGAGCCACTTAGTCGTAACCTGAACCAATCGCCTCGACATCGTTCTCAGAATGAGGCCATGTGACATTTTAGAGCCAAAGACACGGTTGCACAATGCTCGACCTGCGCGCCCCGCCCTCACAAAGCCCCGCATCAAAAAGGCGACGACACACCTTCTTCCTCAAACACTTAAGCCACGCCTACGTTCAGCTAACAAGTGGAAGCACAACAATGACCTATTTAGCCGAGAGGCCGACACAGCAACTGAAGACCGACACACTACCTGTAAAGACTCCTCCAAGGAGGAGGAAGGAAACAATCATATGGAGAACATGACTCGTGTGTGAGATCTAATGAATCAAAGCCTGGAGAGTTTGAATTGGCCTGGTATCCTGATACTTCTCTAGATTCTGATATTCATCACACTCCATCTTTTCTCAAGGAAACAAAGTCCTCCCTTTAATGCAAACCCTAAACTCAGCACACACACACACACACACACACACACACACACACACACACACACACTTCTGACAGAGCTATTGTTCTACTGAAACCAACCTGAGCAGACAACAATGCCAGCAAACGTCAATTCTCCGGCGTCCAAATCACTAAAATCACTGCTTTGCATTGTGTCACGACAGAGATGAAGAAGCTGCAGCGCACACAAAGTTAACTCACCCACAGTTTACTTCCAGATAATACACTCAACAACACAAACAAACAAACAGAGAGCACGTTTACAAAGACAGATAAGACCCCCCCCCGTCACACACACACACACACACACACACACACACACACACACACACACACACACACACACACATCTCTGGGTCTACACAGAGCACAGTACAGGAGCCACTGAGACAATAAGCATTGACAGGGAAAGACGGAAAAGGGGGAGAGACACCGATACAGCCTGATGACAGATGAGGAGAGAAGGAACCAGAGACAGACGTGGAGAGATCGGGTGGGGTAGTGGGGGGGGGGGGGGGGGGGGGGGGGGTGTCTGCTGCTTTGTAGCAGGACAGGGAATAAAGTGGTAATTACCTCACTGTGGGTTTGTTGATTATAGTTCAGCCAGGTTCTCCGTGTTAATCATTTACCAGGGGAAGAGAGAGATTAGCACGGAAACAGACACGGAGAAGAGCGATAGCAGCCGGTGCGAGAAATATATTCATTTGCATGCACGCACGCACACACACACACACACACACACACACACAAACATAAAACATTTGAAAAAGGAAATCAGTCTAAGGGTGCAATCATCTCCCCCGACAAGACACAATTACAAGCACTGTCTGCCTTCACTTTACTGTATACTAGATGTGTCTGCCTGCACCAGCCCACAGATACGTGCATGTGCGCGTGCATGTGTGTGTGTGTGTGTGCGCGAGTGTGAAGGTGTGGTATGCAGAATGTGATTTACTCTGGTATTTAAACCTGGCCATTCATGAGGGAAACGCACACAGACGGGAAACGATGCAGAAACAGAGCTGAGATTACACGGAAGACTTATGAGGGCCGCTTTCAATAAAGACACAGAAAAACCCACACAAATATTCGTCTCCTCACGCACCGTTTATTCACGCTTCACTGGCTTTGAGCTTGACCTCGGTCTCCGTCAGAGGAACGGGGGGGCGAGGGGGGGGGTCTGGTTTGATATTGTTTTAAAGACGTTTAGGTCTGAAATCCTGTTGAAAACAGGGGTTAAGGAAAATCGGTGACAATATTTGAAACCTCCAATTAAACTGCCACTAATCCACAGCTGTGCAGCAAAGATGGACAGAAAGTGCCTGAAGAGGAAGCAGAGAACTTGAGAGCAGAGCTACGATCCAGAGGAACTGTTGCAACAGGTTTGCCTCCTGCCACGGTGAACAAAAGGGGGGGGCGGGGGGGGGGACAAAAAGGTAGAGGTACGAGCCAAGAACACAAGAACACAGGTTAATCAGAGGACAAAGTAATGGAGCAGCTGATTTAAAGTTCAGGTCTGTGTGAGACTCTTTTTTTTATCTTGTGACAAATAAAAACCTCTTTCAAGACGTTTACTATTAAAAAAAAAAGAGGAAGTAATTGAAATCGTAAAGTTTTGTGCTCCGAGTAAACGACCTGACGGATTCTGAGAAAACGTATGGGGATTAAAGCGGCACAGGAGGCAGACACTGTTGTATCAGCAGCTACGTTGGTCAACTTTCTCGGTCGGGCGGCTTTTACAGAATCCTACTGCACACAGGAGGGAATGAATAAACCCATAAACTAAGCCCAGCTTATAATATTTTACTGACCTTTAACTGCTCCAGGAAGTGAAAAAGAATTCCTCCTCTAATAAGGAGCTATTGCTCCGAGAGAGACACAGGTATAAAATCGAAAGTGATCATAAACTCTGCTCATAAAATCATAAAAGAGGGCAATCGAACCACTTGAGCCTCACAATGGCCGCAGCCAGGGCGTGCGATTCCACGATGCCCGACACCGACCCCGTCCCTTCCATTTCACAGCGCCATTTTTCAATCCGGGCCGGGTGCTAAACGTGGGCCCAGATAAAGTGTTTCGCCGAGCCTTATAGTTACAAGCGTATTAGCCGCCAAAGAGCAGAGCAACGAGACCCTTTAGTCTCCACCCCACGGCCCCCTGCTTCATTAAAACCATAAATCCAGATGTGGAAGGAAAGGTGACGGCCACAAATGTCCTCTGTCGTCCGTGTTAGAAAGAGCCTGTCGGTTCGCCCTGCTACTGTTTCCTTATATACGACTGTAACTTAGCAGCAGTTATTGCTGCTTTCTATTGTGAGAGAAAGGGGGAAAAAAAATATGGGCACGAGTAAACAGGTCCGGAAAACTCCGCAGTTGGAGAACCCTCGTTTCTCCACATCACAAACACACACTAAAACACCAAAACAACAACATTTTAGATTTGCATTAATTGATTTTTTTTGGAAACGTAGCACTGACACATCAGCTTTTAACACGGAGTTGTTAGAAAACAGTTGCCTCTTCGAAGTTGCAGCAGACACGGAGCAAGATTAGCATATGCTTCATGTTGTGTTTCTCACTAGCCTCCTGCATGTAAGTACAGAATTCAATCTCTCCTACCGCCAATATTTGCTGATTTTTTTTTTCTCCCCCCATCAGCTGCTTAGGGAAAAATAAAACCTAGTTATTTAGTTTTAATGTCCGCATTGTGATGCTGGCCAGCTTGATTACAGTGGGTTTGTCAGAGCTATTGTGCTATAAACAACCCTGGCGAAAGCTATGAAAGTGAATCTGAGCAGTTAGCTTGTCTGTTTAACCAAAACAATTATCAGGAAAAAAAGACAAAACAGGAAAATCGCTGAAAATCGTCTCACACCGGATCCACTGTTAAAATGAAATGAATGATTCCAGTCTTTAGGAAACCATCTTGTTCTGGTTTATTAGTCAGTGAAGAATTAAGGTTTAATTTTAAACCGTTACAACACTGCAGGGAAATAAACAAATAAGCCACATGTGGTTGTTTTGGCGTGTGGAACGCCTCTCGCACCATGAGCATCAAGTGCAGCCCTGGACCCCACATCGCGCCAACAAACGCACAGCTCGGCGGTCCCCGCGCTCCTCTACCCACGCCCGGCTGCATTTAAAGGCCTCAGGACAACCTGGCCGGCTGGCCGGCAGCTAATAGAAAATATGGTGTGGGAAAATGACTGAAGCTCAACTAATCACGCCGCCAATATCCATCACTGGGCAGGAGGGAGTTTTAAACAATTATGGGGTGAGGGAGGAGAGGAGAGTGCAGCCAAAAAATGAAAAGGAGAGTGGGATGTAACAAGGGAGGTAACGAATGAGGAGAGGAGAGGAGAGGAGAGGAGAGGAGAGGTTCTAGTGGCTGAGCCCAGGGGATTCTGGACCAGTTGCAGCATCACAGCTCCACTGATAGCTTTGTGATTGGGTGGTGTTGCTGATGAGAGTGATTCTCTGCCACAGTGGGTTACCCTCCGCCGTGATGCTGATGGCATTGTGATTGTGTAGTGTTGCAGTCGAGTTTGAGGCCGTGCGGCCCGCTCATCCCTGAATCTCTGGGGAGCGAGAAGGTGCTTCCTAATCCTCCCCGTGCTCGTCCGCAACACAGTTCTGTCAGATCCCAATTACAGAACGCTGGACGCACTGGATACGACCTCCACAACAGTGTACGTCCTGCACGCCTGACAAATGAGCCCATGGAGAAATTTTAAATCCCATATAATATACATATCCATCAAATGTAAATTACAACCATGATTAAAATTGAGACCATCAAACTGGTCTGTGTGGTTGTTAAGTAAAGAGGTCATTCATATTACGGTGTTTGTGAAATCAGGTCTGTACATATACTGGTTAAACAGCAGCAGCAGCAGCAGCAGCAGACCTACTGGCCCCGCAGGTGAACCATCAACCCTTCAATTAGCCAGACTGGAACACCTGGATCAGCAGGTGAGCCTGACTCAACCTTGCTAATGGCCCCAATCAACTCACTACACACACACACACACACACACACAGTATAATAACAACAACGCCCAAAGGCAGTGTGGACAGGTGAGAGCCATGGTCAGAGTGTAGTCATTATGTTGGAGATAAGCACCTGTATTGAAATGAGTAGAGGAGTTCTGCTGAGTCATCAGATTACACTCACTCCGAGTCCACATCGGCCTGATTCCAGGTTTCAGGTCATCAGACCTGCTCCTGCGCCTGCGTCCAATTACAGCGCACGAGGACGTGATCGGCTGCATAGCAGAGATACTTCAACACAAACCGAGGCCCCGCTCACTCTGATGGGCGTCACTGTGCAACAGCGTGACGCTGGCAGAGCAGGTTCAGACCGGTCGCTCGATTCAACCACATCTCACCCGCTGACAATGGAGCTGATTCTGATTCATCTCATTCACCTGGAACCTTGAGCGCGAGCGCATTCCTCACCTGCTGTTTGTGGAATTCCAGTAGACGACGTGTCGTTTGGCGACAGCAGCCGAGATTATGTTCAACAGCAACATCGTCGTTTTCCAAACCGGAAGAACCGCAGGGGTCCGCGTCAGGGAGCCCATGTTGGGGGCCCGCTGGGAGTGGCTGGAGACTCAGGTGGGGGGAGAGCAGGCAGAGGACCCCGGTGGGGAAAGTGGGCAAAAACAAACAAACAAACAAAAAAAAACTTTCCCCAGAAGCTTCACCACCTCAGGAGCCAGCTGACGTCACAGACTGGCATGATCTGTAACCGCGATTAAAGTTGTTGAAGAAAAAAAAAAAGAAATCAATAAATCACGGGTGGAATAGTCACAGGCTGCAGAGCTGAGGGCGTGCGGCTCCACGGTGAGCGGCTCCTGGCGGTTTCTCCACAGTCTGCATGGTGGGTTAAGCCTGAGAGAGAGAAAAAAACACAGACTAACCCTTTAGTTTACAGGTCAGAGTTTGAGGCGCAGTGATGGATCATGATGATATGAATTGAAACTACCAGCTGGTTTGGCAGCAACAGATTGCGCAGCGAGAGAAGGGCGTGGCCGCCGGGGTGGGGGCGGGGCCGGGAGGAAACTTTGGACCAATCAGGTGACCAGGGTGTGGCGACGTGCGGTAACGCAGTGAAGAGTTAAATGTTTGCGAGGTGCGCCGACTGGTGTGGAGAGGCCGCCTGGCATCCAGTCTGTGACCCAGTCCCTCAGGTCGGTAACACAATGGAAACACACAACGTGCAGGGGCCTGTCACATGTTACAGAGCACAACACGCGATCCGAATCATAACTGCACTTCTATAGGGTGATGTTGTGTGTTTCAGGTACACAACATCACCAGATAATCAAACAACAGGGAGCTGCTCCACCTATTTGAGTTCAGTCTGCACGATCCACATTCACCTGCATGAGGTGTGTGAGTGTGTGTGTGTGTGTGTGTGTGTGAGTGTGTGTGAGAGTGTGTACTATTAATTCTCTGGTTGTTGTCAGACGCCCCAGGGGAGGGTGTAGTGACAGTAATCACTATGCCTCCATGGGCAAAAGCCACTGGTGGTCCTCTCTAATTATCTCATTCTCTTAAGTGTTTGTGTGTGTGTGTGTGTGTGTGCGTGTTTGTGTGCATGTTTGTGTGTTATGCGAGATTACAAACGCTGCTGTTGTACCAGCACTATCACTCATTCAGACAAAGTTACACTGATAGCTTTGCTCTATTAACTGCTGCAGCTGCATGTCTGGCTATACCCCCCCCCCCCCCCCCCCAAACACCCCCCCCCCCCCCCCCAAAGACCCCCACCACCACCCCACCCTTCTCCTGCTTTTATTCGCCTATGTACTGGATGTCTATCTGGCGTGTTTGTGTGTGTTTGTGTGTGTCTAGGACTCATTAGCTCACTTCCTGGAGGTCCTGATCATTAATTTCCCATGATGCCCCGGTGCTCCTGTGTGGCTAATTTGTCCCTGGTGAGCCGGCGCTCCCCCAGCCAACGTGGAGTCAGTCCCTCTGCGGGGGGGTGGTCCTCGCTCCATCTCCTTTTGATTGATCTGTGGGACCAGACAGTCGCTAACAAAGTTTGTGACAGAGCCAGGGGTTGATAACACTTTGTGAAAATTCATTTGATTCACCCCCACTAACGACAACTAACTCACAACAAACTCACAACAAACTGACTCACATCCTCACTGTTTTATTTACCTCACAGGATGATCCACCAGACTCTGTCGTCATGATGCACTGCGGTGACTCGATTGTCGTGTTGATTGCGGAGCTGATGTATGTACAAACGATCCTTTAACAAGAATCTCAGCACCAGCCTTCCTGCTTTTCAACTTTCTCCATCCTTTTCCCCTCAGTGTTTGTTCCAGCTCCTGCGCGTCATCATCCATCATCTTCCAACATTACCACTACTCTTTCCAGAATCCTTTTCTCTCTCTATACCTCAGACTCTGTCCATCATTCATGCTGCATGCGAATCCTCGCTTTAATTGGTCCTAAAAGTGGTCCTTGAAAAGAGATGGTCCTCCCCTCCTGCTTTTGTACAGTGGTGTCAGTAGCCTCTTAATCCTGTTATCTCCACATATACAGGCTGACACCAAGCCACTCGCCAGAACTGTAATCAACCACTCTATACACACACACACACACACACACACACACACACACACACAC
>JAFBJQ010040678.1:126622-136681 GCA_016785345.1 Trinectes maculatus | reverse complement strand
GGTCCGGGTCCCCCCCCCCCCCCCCCCCAAAGACCCCCGTCCCCCACCACCACCCCACCACCCCACCCTTCTCCTGCTTTTATTCACCTATGTACTGGATGTCTATCTGGTTCCTAGTGTTGTGTGTGTTTGTGTGTGTCTAGGACTCATTAGCTCACTTCCTGGAGGTCCTGATCATTAATTTCCCATGATGCCTCGGTGCTCCTGTGTGGCTAATTTGTCCCTGGTGAGCCGGCGCTCCCCCAGCCAACGTGGAGTCAGTCCCTCTGCGGGGGGGGGTCTCGCTCCATCTCCTTCTGATTGATCTGTGGGACCAGACAGTCGCTAACAAAGTTTGTGACAGAGCCAGGGGTTGATAACACTTTGTGAAAATTCATTTGATTCACCCCCACTTTTTTTTCGACAACTAACTCACAACAAACTGACTCACATCCTCACTGTTTTATTTACCTCACAGGATGATCCACCAGACTCTGTCGTCATGATGCACTGCGGTGACTCGATTGTTGTGTTGATTGCAGAGCTGATGTATGTACAAACGATCCTTTAACAAAACAACAACAGCCTTTCTGCTTTTCAACTTTCTCCTTCCTTTTCCCCACAGTGTTTGTTCCAGCTCCTGCGCATCATCATCCATCATCTTCCAACATTACCACTGCTCTTTCCAGAATCCTTTTCTCTCTCTATACCTCAGACTCTGTCCATCATTCATGCTGCATGCGAACCCTCGCTTTAATTGGTCCTAACAGTGGTCCTTGAAAAGAGATGGTTCGAGACGTGAAGGAGCCTTTTCTCTCCTCTCCTCCCCTCCTGCTTTTGTACAGTGGTGTCAGTAGCCTCTTAATCCTGTTATCTCCACATATACAGGCTGACACCAAGCCACTCGCCAGAACTGTAATCAACCACTCTATACACACACACACACACACACACACACACACACACACACACTCCTCTCCTTATATCACTGTTTCCCTCTCCATCTCTTGACATGACCCTGCTCTCCATCTGCTGTGTAATCATGCTGTTTGTGGTCTCTTATATCTCTATTACACCTGCATGTGTTATACATGTCTTGGCCTGTCTGTCCATCCTTCCTTCCATCCACCCATCCATCCATCCATCCATCCATCCATCCATCCATCCATCCATCCATCCATCCATCCATCCATCCATCCATCCATCCATCCATCTTGTGGTTGCTACAACGTTGAGATTCATCACCGCTTAATCAGATCTGGTTCCAAAAATCACACTTATAAAAGAAATCCCTCTTTCTTTGTCGATGTGTGCTTCCCCCACCTCCACCCCCCACCACCACCTTTCTTCTGCACGCCTACTACACCTATTTGCAGCGGTGCCATGGGGTCCTCACTTTACTTGTATGAGTTTCTCATTCGCACCTTTTGCTTTTGTTAAAGCACTCTGTGTGCGGCTCTTTTCTTGTGTGTACCTCCACCTCCGCCTCCCCCCCCACCCCCACCCGCCTTTGCTGCGTCTCTCTCCCGTAATTACAGCTCTGGACTCAAGCAGTGATAGTAAATGCGTTTCTATTCCCCCTCTCCCCATCACTCTCCCTCCATCTCCATCCTTCTCCTTTTCTCACCAAGCAAATGACATCCTGGTTACTATAGAGATGTGTTTATTGAATGCTTTGTTGCCACACTTTTTCCTGCCCCCCCCCACAGCCCCCCAGCCCCTCTGCCTCTCCTATCCTCGCTTTCGCCAGCTCCACCTGTCTTTCCCTGTTTACGCTTTTCCTGCACCCTTGTGTATTGACGGTCCTCTTCTCTCATTTTATCTCCCTCTTTCTGTTTGCTTTTTTGGTGATTAGTAAATGTTATTTGTAAAGAGAGATGAGAGTGGAGTGTGTCGGTGAGGTTTTCAGTGCAGCCTTGGGGCTTTTGTTGTTGCCATGCACTAGATGTTAGCAGATAGAGAAAGGCAAGGGCTGTTGTACTCCCATGATATGTGCTATCCATTATTATTGACTGGCCCCAACTTAATACAACACTCAGTGATACAAGCAACCACATTGTGTTGGCTCGCTTTCCTCTTTGGTGCAGACACAGTGTATGATCTGACTATATCAGCACAAGGCTTTCAGCTGCACATGTGAATATATTCAGTTTAACATAGTGTGAATATGTGAATATATTTAAGATACTGTGCTTCATCTGGTTGTTGTATGTTATTTTTGACTCACATTGAAGAACCAGAATCAGAATCAGCTTAACCAGAATATTCCAGAATTCCAGAATATTGTACGAGGAACATATTGAAACTTAGAGAACATGCATAAGTATGTCACATCATCCCCAAACAAAAAAACGAAAAAGCAAACTACTTGAATCAAGATTTGGATTTGTCAACCTACTTTTCATTGACGTCTGAACACACAGATCAACATTTACATATTAGTAAAAGAGGTCCAGAAAACGTAACATTAATGTTTTCTGGAGGTCTGGATTAATGCACGCTGACATATACTGTCATCCTGAAACTGAAGCAGTGAAAAAACTGAACTTTTGATCCATAACTCAGTTGTTATCTTGTCAAGTGAATCGTAAAATGTCAAAGAATTCATACTGGCTCTCTCATCCCCATCATTCTATTCTCCGACTTCCTCTCCCCCCCACTCGTCCCCCTCCCTTCTCACAGCGCTTGTGTGGATGATTAGTGGAGTCGGATGGAAGCAAGATGAGGACACGCGGCCCTCTCTGCATATTCATCTGTCCTTCTGTTCCCTCCATTCACCGCGGCTGCTCGCTGCGCTCCCTTTCTCCCACTGCTCCCTGCCCACTTTCTCTCCATCCGTTCTCCGTGCCAGCAGTCGTCTCCGTACCCGGAAACACCTCCACCATTTATCCTCTCCTCCCTCTCTCCATCCCCTGCCGTATTGTATCTTCCCCCTCTCCGTCCCAGATGGCCCGCGTGAACCCTCTGTTGTAAAATTAACTTTGAGATGAACGAGGCCCTGCGTTTCCGCGATATCCTGCCAAAACCGCGGCGAAGGTTATGCCTTGATCTATTTACTGCCACAACGTTCAGTTTGAACTTCACTTCATCCTCTGTTGTCGCAATACGATTCTCCTTCGTCCCCCAGAACAAATGACCATTTAAATACAGTCAGCAGGGGCAAACGCGTGGTTCAAGCGTCTGTCCCATTACAACACATTAAGGTCTGACCCCCATCAAAGCGTGCTGCTCAGTCATGTGACTCGGAAGGAGATAAGGGACCAGAATGTGAATGAAGATCCATCTTTATTCAGCAGCTGTGCCAACACATACACACACACACACTTTCTGTGTTTTATAAAGGCATTGCTTTAGATACCTCTAAAATGAAAAAGCCCCAAATGACGGTGACACTTTGATGTGAAATGATCACAGCTCATATCGACATTTTTTTTTGCGCGCTTCCATGCATCTTGCAGGAGAATCAAAGGTGGCAGAAACAAAAGCTGTGCAAACAAAGTCATACTCGTCTCTTTCTTCTTCTTCTTCTTCTTCTTTCTTTTTTTTTTTTTACTAATTTCTTGCTTTTGCAAGCGCACATATGTGAGTGTTTTCAGTTTTGTGTCTGTGCCTGTAATCTCTGTGTGTCAGTGTGTGTTTTTGTGGGCAGAGATCTGTTGGGGGGGGTGTAGTTGACAGACATGCTTATGTGGTAGGAACTGAGAGCGAGTTAATTGTTCCCCGAGGAAACATTCAAATAGGCCGGACCACTTAAAATAAGAATGTTTTTTTTTTTCTGTCAATGACTTTTTTTGGCATCAACCAATTTTGTCCTGTGAGTTATTACAGCAGAATTAAAACGCTACAGTAGCATTGTGTGTGTGTGTGTGTGTGTGTGTGTGAGAGAGAGAGAGAGAGAGAGAGGGAGAGCAATTATGTGTGATTGTGGATCAGTGCATAATAAGAATGACTTCTTTTCTGTTGTTTCACAGCAACATTTGACAACTTTACATCCAATACCTGCAAACATTTAATTAAACAGGAAATACACACATGCTTTCCAATAATCCCACTTCGTGCACTGTAATTAACTCTGCACAGACTTTAACTTAATTTCTCTCGACAACACAGCATAAGAACAAACAGCGTTCCCATCTAATGGTTGACCAGGATGAACGAGGGGATAAAGGTCCTGTCAACAGGTTTCTCACCTCCGTGTGGAAATATGGCGGCTGCTGCTTTAATTTAAATGATTAATTGGGTGTCTGCGGACACAATCGCTCGCACAATTCACAGCTCATTTTGGAGCTACACTTGTCCTCTCTCGCACACAGTGTGCTCACTGTGGCAGTGGGAGTTGCTGTATCAACAAAATGTTGCTATACCTGGCAAATTCATGCCGTTTGATGAAATTTCAGAGCATTTTCAGGACATTTTATGATTTTGTAAAAAAAATTTTGGCCACGTTCGACAAAATGCGTAGGTCAGATTTTTGACCTGTCAGGAAATTAGTTGTTTTGATATTTTCTACACTACTAACTCCGTACTTGCTTACTAACTATTTCTACTCTTGACTATGGTCACTACTTCTACACCGACACTGCTGCACACTCATTTAAATTCCTGCTTTTGTACTAAATCAGCAGTCGTGTCAGAGTTGCGGTTCATTTTCAGCACAGCTTAGTTTGATAGTTATTGTCTCATCGCTTGAGGATGTGGATTCTCAGAGTGTGTCTGTCTGCCGGGTCGTCCTTCCCCTCATCAGAAGATGGGTGAAAGTGATATCTTCTAATGATTACCCTCTCATTCTCTCCTCACCCCACTCCCCCACCCCGCTGTCTTTCAGTAAATGAGGGAAAGTGATACTCTAATGACCAGTGTGAATAATCGCCATCTAAATAAAGGCTCTGTTTGGTGCTCGACATCTCCCAGTCTGTCTCTCACGATCTTTGTCTTACTCATCCTTTCTTTAATTCTCCACTGGCCCATTAACTGATGAATGTACAGAAATTCAGCCTTCTCTCTCTCTCTCTCTCTCTCTCTCTCCCTCTCTCTCTCCGCTGATGTCACACCTCCAACTCTGCTGATTGTACGTCTCAACACCGTCTTTCCTTGTTCCATCATTTATCTCCTGGTTAAAGTTGTCTTGTTTTGTCCCATGACTCCCTCTCCCTTAACCCAGATGCTCTGACTCTAATTTGCTTGTCAGTTTTCACATTATCAATCCATTACAAGCTGTTGGGTTGCGCGCGCGCCTGTGTATATTGTTCTCTCTGCAGATCAGAGAGCGGTTTAAATTGACATCCGTTTTAGCCACGTGTTTAGCTCTGTACTCCCTCGGCCCGTCTGAGCGGCGAGAGGAGCCGGCAGACAGGAGCGAGCTGTGGAGAGGAGCTCCACAAAAAGCTCGCTGTCTGTCCTCGCGCTCGTTTTGTGCTTACTAAAGTTCTTCTCGCGCAGTCCCTCGCTCTTCGTTGGGGTGAGGAGTAGCTGAGTTATTAAAACGCCAACCTTTCCAACAAGAGGCAATAAATCAAACTAAATATCCAGGGGAGAGAGAGAGGGAGGAAGAGAGGGGAGACAGAAAAAGGGGGGGGGCTGGGGTGGAAATGAAAAATAGGGAATGTAGAAATGGAGGAGGGGGATTTGATGAGCAGCAGTCTTGGGGAAGAGGTAGAGACGCAATAAGAGGGCCGTATTATGAATTGATGTGAGGGATGAGAGGAGAAGGAAGTAGCAAGGAAAATAATGAGTCTCATCCTGCAGGTCTGAAGCCTCATCTGCTCTGATTACAGACAGACAGGTCGGCCAATCAGGGTTAACGCACCATCACTGCAAATCAGTCCGTCACCCAATGCCTCATTTTTCAAGGCAGCCACGATTATTGTTCCAGTTTGTGGCAAATGGAAGTTTGAGTTTACGCAAGTTTTGCCACTTTTCCAGTCAACACCACCCCCCCCCCTCAAAAAAAGAGAAAAGTATTAATATGTATTGTGAATTTGGGACTTGGCGACAACAAAGAGGCAGAAATGGAGCAATAGTTCTGGCTACCCTGCTGCCTGCATAAAGAATAAACCCCAAATAAGACCCAAAGAGCAGGAGTCAGAGCACAGTATTTACTTGGGGAAGGAACTGACCTTGTCATTGGATGAGGAACATGGCAGACACAGCCACAGCCCAGAGGAAAACTGGAACGCTCCTCTTCTTTTCGCCTTTTCCTTTATTATTATTATTTGAAATGTTTTGTTCTACACTTCTCACCTTTGCCCTCGGCTGTTTAACGGACAAATGTCTTTTTTTGGCATTTTCTGACATCAAAACGACTGATACAAACAGCTCGTCTTTTTTTGTTTGTTTGTTTACATTCCAAATCAAATGGTTCTTATTGCACATGCTTAACCTTGCACAAACCTTTGTGTCAATATACACAATACATATAATTGTCAGTGTAAGAAACTGGAGACGGAGGCAGTGTGGAGGAGAGAGAGGGCGGAGGAGGCAGTGTGTGCATGACACTAAGAGGGCTTTGAGGTTATGTGGCTAAATGGTTCAGAAGTGGCTGTTTTCCTTTATTTCCCCCTCATCCCCCTGCTCCCCTCCCCTACCCCATCCATCTTTAAATGCCTGATACGAGTAGAGCGACATCAATCATAACTCAGAGACACACAAACACACACTGAAACGCACATTCACCTATTATTCCTTTCCACATTTTGTCGTCGTTTTTTTTTTTCTTCATATGGATACGGTGTCTTTGTGTGCACTTTTAGAGATTCCGCAGGCTTCCGGGGTAATAGAGAGGTTCTGGAAGCGTGAAAGAGAGATGCAGCAATAACGCTGTTTTATTCTCTGCTCCATCTCTTCCCCCAGTCGACCATGAGATGGGCTCTATTTCATTACATGCATTTAAAGAGGAAAGCAGTTATTATTCGCCAAATCGGGGGATGAATACGTATTTTTAACGAGCTGTCCTCGAAGGACAGCGTTTTATTATATTTAAAATTATTGAAGTCTATTTTTGTTTTTATTTTTCTTTAGCAAAGATCTGACTTTATATGTATGAAAGTAGGACCTAAGACTCACCCTGCTGAGAGCTCATTTAAAGTACTGTTGTAAAAAAAGTTATATATGCTTTGGCATAATGTAAAACTTCAGACATAGATCTTTATTCAACAAGTCAAAATGTATTTCTTTATTTAACAAAATCTACTTTGTGACCAATTTGTGATTATTGTGATTGTGATATTAAATCATCTGAAATGTCATCTTGAATTTGATTTCAGTTACCAACTGGTGCTATTAGTTAAAACGATGCCACCTACTCTGGTGAAATGTTGCTTGTTGAAATACGGCAGCAGAAATCTGGGGCAAACTCGTACTGCTTCTCCCCTTCAGCTGGATTTCACAGAACTTTTCTTGCCTTTTTGTGTGTGTGTTTACACTTCAGGGTTTGGGGCAGGGCTTGACCCTTAGACAAAGACTTGAAAGGCAGTGACATCGTCCTACGGCTATAAGCCTGGTGGGTGAAAAATCGAGTGCATGAAAACAAGATGATGAATAATGGAAAACCCTGACGGCGATCATTTGGGGGGAGCATTAGCTTGAGACTGGGTGGTTAGGCTATTGTTTGCTCTTCTGTCAATTCTTGAGCTTGTGTTTTTTGCATTTTGAGCAAACTCACAGGTTCAGTATTTTTTTGATATACAAATCAGGATGATAATATTTCTTTAGAAGATACAAATTTTTTTTGCAGCATGTAAACTGTAAAAACAAATGGTTTTACATTAATAAATGGATTAAGCTCTGTAGATACACACACACACACACATGCACATAAAAACACACACACACACACATACGCCTGCTCTGCTACTAATTGAATCACGTATTACATTTCCTGGAGGATTAGTTTAGCCTGAGAGACTGGTGAGTGCACGGGCCGTCGGTGCTTGCGCATCTGTGTGTATGCTGTGTATTCATTGGCACGGAGAACCTTCATATCAATTATTCATCATCTGTGCTGCTCAATCAAATACTCAGGAATCCATTTCTCCCTCTTTCTCACCTGCAGGGATTACGGGAGGTGCAGCGATGGGACACACTATGCGGGGTTTCACGGCGTATTTGCATGCTGCTGTTGTCCAGGCCAGGAGGAATTATGAACGTTGCCACAACGGTTACTGATGACCAGGTGCCGTGCATGGTACCTGTCTCACTGACTGATGCACTATTGCAGTCAAGTCCCAGCTGACTGCAGACGAAAATAAATAAATAAATAAACACACACCTTTAGAGGGAGCGATCATGTAAGTATTGTTTGGTGATGATCCGGGAGCCTCTCTCTTTAACACAGGATATGTTCCATTCAACTGTCTTTACACTAATACAGATATATGATGAGCCTTTAGGAAAGAGACTAAGAATATACAGCCATGCTAATGGCTCTGTGAGGCTGTACTTAGGCAGAGTGGCACTTCCAGCTCAACCTTCACAGCAGAATGCCGACACACTCCCGATGATTAACAGTGTTTACATGCTGGTGTTTGGCAGGTATGTTTAATGCCGTCACCATTAGCATCCTAACATTCGCTAATTAGGACTAAGTGGTAGTTGAAAGTGATGGGCATGTTTTTATGTTACGTCGTTTTTTTTGGAAGTTATGAATTATATATTGCTTGTATTAAATCACAGAGCCATAGGTTTTACATTGCAGCTTTTGCTTCCTCGTACACAGTGATGATGAGTGTGAAGGTATTTTGTGGAAGGTTCAGTTGCTCCATCACTGCTGTTGCATTGCTGTTGCACTGTAGCCCATACAAAGTTCAGCTTAGGGTCAGAGGTCAGGCATGAGGAAGTAAGTTATAATAATATTCACACAAAAAGGCCAAAAAAAAAAAGAAAAGAAAAAATGTGGTGCATGTCTGTCTTGCGTGTCAGTTTAACACATCTGGTCCAGTATGACACCCACCCAGGTCTAATGTGGAAACTCGAACCCCTGAAGCATGTCTGAAGGAGACCTTTAAATGTGTCTCTGAGCCTAAAGATTTATAGATAAAGATAAAGATGACAAGAGTAGTGCTCACAGCCTGTGTGTAAAAACAACAAAAACGAAAAGTAAAAGAAGAGAAAGCAGGATAAGAGGAGTGGAGTGCTCTGCAGTGGTGTGTATCCTGTATGTAGGGGGAGTAGAGCAGGAGCGACGAGATGAAGCATTGACTGGCTTGGTGAGACAATAAAAATAGTGCTGACATAGGACAGTTAATGTGTGTGTGTGCGTTTGTCAGCATGTAACAGAGTGGTGGGTGAGGTAGGGGGGGTGATAAAACCCTTCCTGTAGAGGTGATTAAAAAGAAGGAATGATGAGAAGACAAAGAACAGAAAGGGAACAAGAGGTGCCGGTTTTCTCTGATGATGAATCCAGACGTCAGATCGTGCTCAGCTGCTGATGGGATCGACCAGGAAAACTGTAAGGGGGTTGGGTGGGGGTGGGATATAGGATGGTGGGATAAAAGAGTGGGATAAAAGAGTGGGAAACCGAGTGGCGGAGGGTTGACTGGAGATGTTGGGGGCACGGAGGAGAACCGTGCGAGGAAGTACGGTTGCCACGCAAAAAGCGGGAGCAGTGGAGAACGGAGGAAGAGAAGGAAGGAGAAAAGAAGGATGGAGGGCTGCGATGATGGATGTGCTGCTCTCATTTTGTGCCCCCTAACGAAGACTCTAATTAGTGTTTGTGTAATTCCACACTGTCTCCTCCGCCTGCTCATCTTAATTAACTACATTCATCTTCCCCTCCCTCCATCCATCCCTCTTTCTCTCTCTCTCTCTCTCTCGCTGTCCCTCCCTCCCTCGTCCCGCCTAAAATAACATACTGACTGTCTGAACCCCACCTGGACCAGACCTGCTTTTACTCACTCACCGTTTCTCCATCCCTCTCTTTCTCCACCACGCCACCCACTTTTACTGCCCCGATCTCTCCATCCGTTTCTTTTGCATGCATTCTTCTCCTGTCTGATCTCTCTCTCTCTCTCTCCATCTGCTTCCTCTCTCCCTGACTCACCTTGAAAAGTCTCCTCTGATTCCCCCCCCCCCCCCCCCCCCCCC
>JAFBJQ010040678.1:94718-126616 GCA_016785345.1 Trinectes maculatus | reverse complement strand
TCCCCCCCCCCCCCCCCGCTGTCTCTCTTGCAGCTGACTGTGTCAGTGCTTGGCTCTGACTCTCCAGCGCTCTCCATTTAGTCACCCTGGTCATTCATTTCAACAGTGGGCCCAAGATGCTGCCGCGACACCACCACCAGCTACACGGCTACGTGGCTGTGAGTCATCCATTAAAGCCAAGTGAACCTCCCCTCCTGACAGTCACCAAAACACAAGCCAATCAATTCAACAACGTGTCTAAAATAATAAAATAATAAAACAGCATGAGGAAAACAAAACAAGGAAACCATGGACAAAGTGCTGCACAAATGGTTTCACTGAATCTGATACTACATCAGCTGTATGAAGGTTAGCTGGGTTTAGGTAACACTTACACAAGTGTTGAAATGGCGAGCAGGAGAAGAGCAGAGATGGGGGGAAGTGTATTTACAGCTGGAGATGGCAGCGCTGTTGTGTTATTGTAGCGAGCAGTGGATGGATCTGAGCACCTGCCATCATTTAGCCCCAGAGTCTGAAATGGCTTTTCCTTCTTTCAGCCTTTCAGCAGTCAGTCAGTCAGTGTGACAAAAAACTGCTGTGAGTCAGAGCCTCTGTTTCCCGGCGCCCCCATCTCCCTGCACACGCACCAACAAACACACACGCATGCACACACCTGCACACATACACAAATATTCGGCATACATGGGTACCCATGCACAAAAAACCAATGAGATAAGCTGCAGGAGATGGCCCTTTGCACACACTGTTGCACAAATCAGGTACAATTCAAAGTCAGTATGGGAGAAAAAAAAAAACTCTGTGTGTGTGTGTGTGTGTGTGGTTACATGTTGGTGAATACTGATGTTCTGGACACAGTAGTAAGCTGCACTTTGCTGACAACAGCAGAAAGGCTTTTTCATCCGCTTTGGTTTTGACACCAAACACCCACTCATACCCATAATGCACCATCACAACCCAGAATGCCATTCACCCTTTAAATTTGATGACTTCCTGTGCTGGGTCAGATATCCATCGTACCGGCCAAATGGAAAGAAGGAGCACAAATGCACATGGACACACATGCACTGCACTGAGAGCAATTACAAGCCAATCGGTCCCCGCCTCCTGCTGAGGGTCAGAGGTTAATCTGCCAGGTTTTCACCTGACAGCATTTCCTCACAGCATCTGAGCAGGGGGAGGCGGGAGAGAGAGAGAGAGAGAGAGAGAGAGAGGAATGGGCAGGTAGAGATAGGGGGTGGACATAGGCAGCCGGGAGCAATAGGGTGACAGAGATAGCAGCGGAGACAGAAATAAGGGGATTGTGACAGGAAGTGAAAGAGGCAGCTACGGGCCAGAGCGTAAGAAAGAGACGAAAAGGGAAAGGGAGAAGAAAGCCGGCCGGTTGGCCACAGAGATGCAGGTGTAGATGACATCCACTGTCGACCGAATCACCATGGTCCAAATGGGCAAAAATATCCCCGCTGTCCTTTCAACTTCCTGCACTGATATGATGTCACCATCAGTAGGTTCCGAGGGGCTACGCTTACGGGTAGAAGGTGGCTTTAGGTACTGATGTCAGATCAGCTTAGTCACTGGAATACCTAACCTTTAACAATGAAAGGGAAATGCAAATCTGACCTTCGATAACAGAGTAAGTTAAACCTCCTCCCACTCCTCCTAATCTCAATGCCCACTGGGCTCAGCATCACCTGGGGCTGCTGCTGCTGCCGCTGCTGATGAAAATGTAGATGTTAGAAAGAACGGATGGCAGCTGGCTGTTTCAACCTGCACCTGTTCTCCTTCCACGTGCGTGCACGTGTGTTTGTCTGTTTTATGTGTGTGTGTGTGTGCGTGTTGGTTGTCTTCAGTGTGTCTCTGCTGTCTGCAGAAGTACACTCACAGGGGATGATGCAGTGCTGAGACTTGTGATATATGAGGCGTCAGGAACATTTGTCTAAATAGCCTCAGAAGCCTAACTACTTGTACACAGGCGCTCAGAGCGGCGCGCCACATACATGCACGTGTTTGTAAGAGACATGAACACATTGCCCTGTCGACTAGAGGCGCACACTTTGTACTTTCTTGCCAAGGTTAAAGATGACAAAACAAGGGAAAACTGACATAACGTGCTTCCTTTCAAGTGCGCCAGATAATAACCTAGTTACATAATTGCATCTTTCCATATGATGTATCGAGATGCAAACAAAAGTTAAGCAGGCTAAGTTGACACTGTCTTAAACGCAGTGAGTATTGATACAATTAGATTTTCGGATGGATTTTTTGGACTTTTATGTTGACGTTGTAGTATTAACATACAACAAACAGACAGTGTATGTACTTTTCATTAATTTAACCATTTTTTTAGAAATGTTTCATTTAATTTTATTGTTCACATAAAATTTGAGATTCAATGTTCACTGTTTTGTATTAATGCACCAAAAATATAGATGTCTGATCAGCTTAGTCATTCAGCAGTGGAGTGGTGCTCAGGTGTACGGCCTCGTACAAGCCCAGTTATTACTGCAGCCCCATGTTTTTCTTGTGTCTTCAGCCGCTAGAAACAAATCTGTCGTCGCACTGATGCACTCTACATGATTTATGTCTGGATCATAGGTTAAAAATGCAGAGTAAGTGAATACAGGGCTCTGTGTGTGATCGTGACAGTGGGAGTGATTTGATGAAAGGGATTTGCTGTTGTCTTCCTTTGTGACAGATGTTAGTCTGATTCTTAACTGGTGATCAAAATGTCCTGCGATGTTGCACCGTCTTAGTTAGTTAATAAAAAAATGATCTGAAACATCATCATAACACAAATGCCAGAGGGCAACACAATATATTTTCTTGTTGAACCTTCAACTTTGTCGTGCTTATTTCATTTTCCTGCTTAAATAATTTCTCCCCCCCCCTCCAACAAAATCTATTGAAGAGATTCCCTGTGGTAGTAGCGATAAGGAAAAAGGGCGACTCAGCAGATTACAGGTTTTTGGATTAGCACTGGTCTCCTCTGGTTGAATTTGGGATCATCCTCTCAGAGCTACTGACACTGGATGAGGAATTTAAATAAATAAAACCATTTCTCCATGCTAATTTTCATCGAACCTGCCAAACGTAGCCTAAATATTTGACATGGAAGGAGAGGAGATCAGTGCGAAGAGAGATCAAAGGTGGTGTGTGTGTGCGTGTCTGCGTGTATGTGTGTGCGTGTGTGGGTCTGCGTGTATGCACTTACATTTATTACTTCAGGAGGTCCCAACGTAGGGAGCACACCAACGGCGGGAGGCCTGAAATCGGTGTGGGGCCCCTAAATGGTGGGCCCCACACCGATTTCAATTGCAATGAGCTCAGAAGCCTCCCCTGACGCTTCTCTTGCTTTTTTCTCGATTGGCCCACAAGGTTACAAAAACTGGAAATGTGTGTGTAAGTGTGTGAAAACTTTTTGCTCACTACCGCCCCTGTAGCTTGTGAGGTGCTATAGCATCAACACACACACCGGAAGTGTAAACCTTTGGCCAATCAAAATTGTTGTCGTGCACAATCTCGCGCGAAATCGAGTTAATACGACCAACAGGAAGATGATGACGTACATAGCCGGAAGAAGAACATAGGCTGAGATCGGATATTTGGTTGGACATCAGTGAATGTTTACCACAGTTACCGCAACAAAGTTACATGCAACAGGTAAGCATGGTTTTGTTCATTTTATATCATTTATATCATTGTGACGATAATTACTTCCGATGTTAATAAGCTACCGTTAGCTACTACTGGACGACTCAAACATAGATAGTGGAGATGAGTACATTCCATGTCACAGGGACGAAAGCACAGAAAGCGATATCAGTTTGGAATTAACCCTGGAAGATAAAAAAAGAACAAAGATGCATTGAGTGAGAGCAGAAGAAAGTCATCCTGTCAGAAGAAGTTTAAACCCAAGGAGAGTGGAAGTGAGTCCTCCAAGCAGAGAAAAAGCAAGTCTTCCAGTCAGAGCAAGTTTAAACCCAGGGAGAGTGGAAGCAAATCCTCCAATCAGAGAAGAAGCAAGTCTTCCAGTCAGAGCCAGCTTTGTTCTTGCCAGAAGAGACCTTTTGAAACAAGTGATGACCCCACACAAAAATCTCCGAATAGCAGAGTTGATGGAAATGAAGAGAAAATGGCACATATCATGAAAAGGATGTTAGAGTTTCAATGCCTCTGGAAGAAGAGCTATCTGTGTATGTCAATCCAGCTTTAAAGAAGGAGGACGGCTCTAGAAGCTATAACAAGAAACATGTCTGCTTTTATTGCAGAAAATTTGTCCAGAAAATGTCAAGACATTTGTGGCGTAAACACCAAGATGAAACGGATGTTGCAAAAGCATTCAGTTTGCCAAAGAACTCAAAAGAAAGAAGACTGCAGTTAGACTATATACGAAATAAGGGGAACTTTGAGCACAACAGTGACGTTTTGGAGACACAAAAAGGCAAACTCATCCCATGGAAGCAACCACAAAAAAAAAGTGAAGGACAGGAATTTGCACATTGTATTTACTGCTATGGCTTGTTGTCAAGAAGAGCAATGTGGCGGCATTTTCAGGTATGTAGCTTCAAACCTGAGAGTACTAAACCAGGCAAAACCAGAGTTCAAGCTTTGTGTGCTTTTGCTGAACCTGCTCCATTTGGATTGAACGATGCCTATTGGAAGTTCTTAAGTGTTATGAATCAAGACATGATTGCAGTTGCTATTAAAGAAGACCCCTGCATTCTTGAGTATGGTTACAGATTGTTCAAGAAAAATGAGAAGATAGTCAGTCAACACCAGTATATTCGGCAAAAACTGAGAGAGCTTGGCAGGCTTTTATTGGAAGCAAGAAAAGTTACACGTGTGAAGACCATCCAAGAACTCATAAGACCTGAACGGTACAGTCAGGTTGTCACTGCTGCAAAGAGCCTGTCTGGATTCTGTCAGCAAACTGGCAAATACCAATGTCCGTCTCTTGCCCGCAAGGTTGGACACTGTCCAGATGTCAGAATGCCAGGAGAACAGGGGTCAGAAGATGAGATGTCATCCCTGCATCCCTGTACCTCCACATCACAAGTCCAAAACCAGGAAATGTCTCCAACAGGTGATCTTGAATGATTAAAGCAGATTGACCACACCTCTTTGAGACACAAATGCCATATACTAAATTATTGTATATACTGTACTTATGTTCTTTTTGTGTCTAGATGTCAGTATGTCAGGAGAACAAGGGTCAGAAGATGAGGTGAGCATGTCATCCCTGCAGGAATGTACCTCCACATCACGAGTCCGAAACCAGGGTGTAACTGCAAAAAAGAGAGGTAAGCTTTGAGTGGCACTAGCCCAAATGAGAATGCAAGCCCCATTTATTTTTAAGGTCTTTTACCTTGCTTTTAATGAAAATTGTTCATTGGTTTGCCTTGAATATTAATGTTGATGGTTATATCTTTGAATAAAAGCATGACTCTGAATTCGTAATAAATCTAAAAGAGCTTCCTACCCATGAAGTCAATAAGACCCATTGAGGTAGACCAGTGGCTTTGGGGCTCACTCCATCTGCTACTCTTTCCCTGTCTTGCTGCCACTCTCGCGTTCTCATGTTGTTTTAAATTATTTGAAACAGTTAATCACATTCTCTAACAACAAAATAATATTTCAGGTAAGCAAGCTGCTGTGAAACGTTGGACACCAGAGGAAGTTGCGGCAGTAGAAAAACATCTGAAGAGGTTCATAGTGAGGCAAGATGTTCCAGGTAAAGCAGACTGTGTGCGCTGCATTTCTGCAGAACCTCAAGCACTGCAAGAAAGAGACTGGAAAGCTGTCAAATATTTCATCAAAAATAGAATAACTGCCATGAGAAGAAGAAAAGTAGAATGAAAATGGTTCACTCATCAGAAGTATGGACACACATTTTCAGTTTCAATTGTGTTTCCAGACTGTTGTTTACAAAGATGTTGACATTTTGTTTTCCTGTAATCATTAGTTGCAGCCCCAATCTAGTCACAATTGTGTTGTATTATTATATATGGATAAAAAAAAGCTTCTTTTTTGTTTTGGTTACCCTGTAAAGTGTTGCCAGATAGACTTGTTTCAATAAATAAATACAGGTTCCATCAGGATAACTTTTTGAAAGCATTTTATTTTATTGTTAGCCGCATAGCATAGTTGCTTCAAGTGATATTTTAAGTTGTTTTTTTGCATGATAATCAGCAGTGTCAGAGTAGAACTAGGAAGATTTCACATTTTGGCCAATATAAGACTTATAACCCAGGTCAACTGGTCTGACAATGATCAGGTCTGGGTGTGGACACTGAAATTGAACTTAGCTTTCCAAAATATTTGGTTTATCACTGTTAGTTTGTGATTTAACAAGGGGGGCAATTACTTTTTCACACAGGTAGCCTTTTCCCCTTTTAAAAAAATTAAATCATCATTTAAAAACGGCATTTCATATTTTCTTGGGTTATCAGTCAGGCAATTGTGAGACTAACGTTATGAAATGTGAAAAACTGTGCTTACAGTTAACTCCAGGTTGGAATAAAAAGGAAAAAGAACAGTGTTAACTCAAAATTAGATCTTGGGGCTCATTAATTTAAAATGGTTAAATGCTGAAGATCATTATTTGATTACCATTCTACTATACCATCTTTCTGTTGATGGTGTTTTGTTAAGATGATGGCACATAGTAGTTAATGAGCTAATAAAGCATATGAATTTACAGGTGTAAAGGGAAAAGAGATGGAATGATGGAAGAAGAGAATTTAATTTAAATATAGATCCTGAATGCAGTCAGTGTCTATGTGCAATAGAAATGGTTAATGGGTCCCAGATAGTAATGTAACACCCTGCAAAGATATAAAAACAAGAAATGTGTTTGTGTGTGTATGAGACTGGACCTCACAACTATCAATCAAATTTATTTGTATAGCCCATATTCACAAATTGCAATTTGCCTCATAGGGCTTTACTGTATGTTAGAAACGGGCCCCATAAATGACCAAAAAACGGGCCCCATAAATGACCAAAAAACTGGCATGGAGACAAAAGTTTAAAATTTTGTTAATCTGAAGTGATTTTTGTGATTGGGATTTTTTTTTATCATACCTGATTTTTTACAGCAATGTAGAACCACTAGAAAGGCTGGACCCCATAAATGAGCAAAAAACGCGTGGGCCTCCTGAGGGGCAAAGACGAGTATGTGTGTGTGTGTGTGTGCGCGCGCGTGCGTGCGTGTATGTGTGTATTTTTCAACACCACAAAATTCCGCTCCAACACTTGCACACATGGGAGTAATCTAAACTCTCAAAGCAGCGTCTGTGTGTGTGTGTGTGTGTGTGTGTGTGTGTGTGTGCGTGTGTGTGTGTGTGAGAGAGAGAGGTCTCCGACCACTAGCAGCTATTCTTCATATTCTTGTCACCTACTCTTCTTCTCTCATCTTCCTCTGACACTGACACACACACACACACACACACACAAATGATTGTATTTGTCTTTATCAGACCCTCCATTTTCCTCGCCCCTCCTTGTGTTCAGTCTCCTTCGTTCAATATTTCATGCTGTTGAGAGCATATCTATTCTGAGCACTCTCTCTCTCTCTCTCTCTTTATATACACCCTCTCTTCCTCCATTCCTCCCATCTTCTTAAAAAAAACCCTCTCTCTCCACATCACTCTTGCTGTCCTCTCTGTCTTTCAGTTCCTCTATAAATCTCTCTCTCTCTCTCTCTCTCTCTCTCTCTCTGTCCGCGGTCTCTATATCTCATTGCGCTCCTAATGTTCTGTGCCCCATCAAACTCCTTCTCCCAAACCTGACTTACATTCTCTTCCACCCTTCCATTTCCTTTTCTTTCCCTTCCCTTCCCTCGCTCCCCTCCTTCCCCCTCAGCTGGCTCAGGTTGCGTGACTGTTCAAAAGTACCAGCTTCCTTTAACCCCTCGCTCCTTCTCGCTCTCCTTTCCCCCTTGGATTCCTCTTCAGCGAGAACACAGAGAAAGCCCTGTTCTCCCTTTTTTGCGCCTCTTTCATTTTTACATCGCCACCCCACCCCCTCCCCCCAACACCCCCCACCTTCTCTTTCTCCCATCCAACCTTGGTGGCACCTCTCCTCCACATCATCCTGCCTCTTTTTTTTCTTCCTCCAAAGCTCTGTCGTACTCAGCTCCATCTCCAACCCCAAACGCCGCCCCCTCCCACCCCCCACCCTCCCTCCTGGCTCTTAGCCTGTGCGAGTGTTGTTTTAGGCACAGCAGTGGAAGGTAAACAGAGAGATTGAAAATTCGTGTCAGTCAGTCGTGTGAGAGAGGGACAGGGAGAGATGGAGAGCAGCAGAGGTGGAGGGGGAGTGGGAGGAGGCGGGGGGGGAGAGTGTCACTACAATTTACTAACACAACAGTGAACAGTGAAGCGGGTTAAGACACACAGAAACACACACACACACACAGAGCGAGTGGGAGGCGGAGTGAGAAAGAGACTCCCAGGTTCAAGAATGCCATTGAAATGCAACATACACACAACTGCACACAAAGAAAATATGAAATATGTTTAATGTATATTCACACGATGTTCATACACCTTCCAGGGTCTTACTGAATCACCATGTTCATTGTTTACTTCCAGTGGCCCCCGGAGAGGGACGCAGACACTATGTGGCCTAATATCAAATTATCAGGGCTATGAGAAAGCCTGGATTGGATTACGAGTTTGCAGAGAGGAGTGTTTGACAGATGTGATGTTGGCTGCTTCTGGGCTGGAAATGTCATAAGAGCCTGGGTGTCACCACACGCAGTCGGCCTCCGGGTCGTTTCTCATAATAACCTCAATACAAGAGTCATCCAAAAGCAACGCAACCCACGTCGAGAAAATCCAACCTGGATGATTAGAATTGACAGGAACAGAAAATGTCGGCATCTGTTTCAAAGAAACCTGATAGAAAAGCAACAAATGGGATTTTTGTTATTCGGAAAAAAAAGCATCAAATCTCCGCTCCTGTAAATGTTACATTTTCAAGTTTGTCTTCCAGCACCTGATTTACCGTTTACCTATAAGATGTAGCCATAAACGAAATTTACATCCCATCTCCCTGCAGTTTCCGTACAGTCATTCATCCACGCTCTACAGACTGGGATTTAAAGGACCAGTTCACCTAAATGAACGAAGGAAAAAAAAACATTTCCTCTCTTTGGCTACTTTGTGCTCTCATGCAGATATTTCATTTTTGTCTGCCCACAATTTAAGATTGCGTATTTCTGGACAATCCACAGAAGTGTGATAAAACACTCTTTGACTTACTGGAGCTTTCGACCGTATTCCATCTGCTTCTTATTACGCACGTGTGTCGTCGCATGGGCTGAATGTTGAAACCTATCAGCGTGATAACGAGTGGTTCTGATTTCCACGTGCTGCAGGATCGGGTCACATCACCTGAGACAGGTCCATTCACAGGAGAAGATATCTGGTGTATATCTTAAAGCCCAGAGTTAGTGACCATTGAACATTTTAAAACAGATATTAAGTTCAAGGTCAAGAATTGACCACAATTCTTATTTTCCTCACGAGTGCGGAAAGTCTGTGTCTCTTAAAAGGAGCAATGTGACCTTTTTGGAAATACACATTTGCTTTCTTGTTGAGAGTGAGATGAGAAGATCAATACTGCTCTCCTGTCTCACTGTTGATTATGGAGCATAATACGGCACCGGGAGTCAGAAATTCAGAGATGCATTCAGAGCTGTTTCCCCAATTTCAACCAATCATATCAATTTTAAAAAAATTACATTTTTCAATTCGGTGAGCACCAAATCTAACATTAATGGCTTTCTACAAAGTGAGGGAGGAAAACTAGAAAAAGAACACAGGCTAAGCGACTGTCTGAGGGCAGGAAAGAGAGGCTCAATACACAGTGTATAAAGACACACGTACAATATAGCTGTTGTATGTCAGGGTGTATTTTGTACCAGCTGTGATACTACACCATACAGTGATGTGATAAACAGAGATACAACAGAGAGAGGCGGAGGAGCAGGGAGAGGAGGCCTGGGAGGAGTGCTCATTAAAAAGTAGCATGCCTGCTGTGATGGAGAGAGAGGCGGAGGAGACAGGTCGTCCGCCAGAGACACAGCTATCAAAAGATGGAGGCAGAAGCAGCTGCGATCGCAGAGTGGAGAAAGTTTGCACTGGCAACTGGAGAATAAGGTGAGGAGACGAGAGAGAGGTGTGTGTGTGTGTGTGTGGGGGGGGGATTAAATGGACAGTTTGTGAGAGAGGTGGAAGGACTGGAGAAGACAGAGGGATTTCCCAGTGGCATCTCATCTCTCTCTTTCCCCCCTTTTTTCCGCTCTCCTCCTCCCCCCATATTATCCCTCCCTCCCTTCTCCCAATAAATCATTCTGACTCCTCCTTTACCAACTCATTCCCAGCAGGCGCCAAGAAAACTGTAACAATCTCAGGATCTCTCTCTTATCTGCTATCTCTCTCCCTCCTTCCATGTCTGTCCACGTCTGGCCTGCTCTCTCTCTCTTTCTCTCTCTCTCTCTCTCCATCTCTCTCTTCATCACACACACACACACATACACACACATGCACCCTCTGTGGCTGTGCAGACAGTGACAGAAGGGGGTACATCGCCGCTGCACTACACGAATGCACAATCCACATCACACCAGCAAGACAGGACCACGTAAACACATCTGTATGAAATGAAGTGCATCCAGAAGGAAAATGTATCTTTTATGAGGTAACTTGACAAATATACCAGCAACTCGCCTGACAACAAAACAACCTGATAAAACCAAAACAATACACTACTACTGTGAAAGTGGCACCAAACATTTTATTTTTTTACATAATATATAGTTTGTATATTTATCCTGTTGTGGGTGGAGATAACGTGACAGGGCACGCGCCCGTGTCAAAGTGCTCCAGCTGTAAGAGGATTGTGGATGATAATAGACTATCAGACTGACTTACAGTGTCTGGGAATCCAAACAAGAGTGTGTGTGTGTGTGTGTGTGTGTGTGTGTGTGTGTNGGGGGGGGGGGGGTATGTATGGGTACGCGTGAGTTTCTCAGCCTCGTTATAATGAAAACGCATAAGTGTGCGTCTGTGTGTGGGGCCATGCGTGTCAGAGCTGTGTGTGTGTGTGTGTGTGTTGCAGTGAAAAATAGGCTGCAGATGGTGGCTGCAGACTGAGCTAACAGAGCTGTGTGTGTGTGCGTGTGTGTGTGTGTGTGGGGCGGGGGGGGGTCGGAGTTTTGTGGCTTTACTGTGGCGGTGGAGGTGCAATAATCGTAGGAAAGGAAAGAGAGAGAGAGAGAGAGAGAGAGAGAGAGAGAGAGAAGAAAGTTGGAGTCGCAGTGAAGCCTGGTGTGATGTGCTGCCACTCGGCCTCGGCATTGGAGGAGTGCGGCTCTGTGGCTCCGCTGGAGGCGGAGCTACACTGTGAACGAGAGCTGCCTACCAAACCCAGAGAGAGAGAGAGAGAGAGAGAGAGAGAGTGATCGCGCGGATCCACGCGTGTCGGCTCGAGTCCCGGGGAGCTAATGAGAGCGGCGGGTTGAAGTGTCCGCAGCGGTCGCAGAGCTCAGGTCTTCGGCTCCATCGGATCCCTCCATCAGCGCGGAGACAAGAACCTGCAGCAGCGTCAGAGAACATCTGCTCTACACCAACACCAACAACCAAAAAGAATAATAACAAAGAGGAGGACTTGTTTCTTATTGTTATTGTTATTTCACCTCTGGTTTCCACCGCACGTGAGCAGCAAGCAACTCTCCCTCTCTCTCCAGAGGACAGACCCGCGCGCCGCGCTCCTCTGGCCGCGTCAGGAGCACCACATCCCGGTGAGAGGAGATGACGGAGGAGGGAGGGTGGGGGTGGGGGGAAGGACTCCCACAAACCCCCATGTTAGGAGGGTCTGAAAGGGGGGGGGGGGTGTTGGAGTGGGTGGGAGGACCTCAGTCACCACTCACCACAATAGAGCCAGAGTTTTCCAGCACTCATTAACCAGAGCAAGTCTCTTTCTGTTTCCCTCACAGCCTCTGATCGAATGCATCTGTGAAGCCTTTGTTTCGCTCTCCCGTCTGTTAGGCATCTGCTGGGATGTTTGAGTCGTCGAGCTGTTTGGTGGGGTGAAGGGACCGAGAGAGCGGAGGGGGACGGAGGCCGAGGCCGAGGCGGAGACAGAGAGAGACGGAGACAGAGAGAGAGGGAGAGAGAGGGAGAGAGGGAGCATGGCTCTGGTGGTGCTGTGTGTCTGGGTCCTAACGAGTCTCACCTGGGCCAACCTGCTCCAGGTGTCAGCCAACAGGCACTCGGTTTACTGGAACAGCTCCAACATACAGTAAGACTACCTCTACCTTTATGTGTGTGTGTGTGTGTGTGTGTGTCCTCCAGCTGATGGGCTAATCTAAGACCTTCACACTTTGAGCTCATCAGTGATCTGTTGCAGCTTTGAGTTGTGTCTCAGATGCTGGATCTCCCTCTCTCTCCTCTGTGTGGGAGAAATGATTTAAATCCACATTCTTTGTGTGTTGTTTTGTGTGTATTTTTTTTGTGTGTGTGTGTGTATGTGTGTTAAAAAGCCAGCACAGCTCTCACAGGGCTCCGTCAGACCCTGACCGTGAAGACAAGCTGGGTCCAAACGGTGTTTTCAGCACCTTCACACACAGCTGCTCAGACATATTTGGTGTCTGCAGCTCGGTCTCATGCTGTGCAGAACTACGGAGCGTTGTGTGTTTTTTTTCCTGCTGTACTTCAGTCGTTCATGTTGGAGTAGTAGAAGAGAATCATGGTGCTGTGATTATCTTGCCTTCCTCCTCCTCCTCTGTCTTTTACAGATCTGGTACAATTAGGAGCACTTCTTCATCCTGACCCCATTGTGTTGCAGCAGTGTCACTATTCAATCTCTCCCTCAACCGCCCCCCCCCACCCCCACCCCCACCCCCCAGCCGACTTGCTCTCTCCTTCTATCCTTCTCTAACCCCCTTTCGTGTTTACACTCAGTCAGTTGGCCTTTTTGTTATCCCTCTAATCCCTCGCTCCTCGCGTCTATCTCGATTCGAGTGAAAAAGATTTTTTTTTCCTCCTCTCTCACTCTTTTTTTCTCCCCAAGCTGCCTTTTTAATACTTTAGTCCTTGTGAGTCCCTGGTTCTGCTGCTGGATTCTTAAGAATGTAGTGTCGGTCTGTAGAAAAACCCACCACAGGCTGATCTCTCCTCCTACGATTCCCAGTGAAGTTCCCGTTGTCCCATCTGTGTTTGATCACGTCTCCCTCTGCTCATCCACATCTCATTTGCTAAATGTACTGGATGCTCTCTCTCTCTCTCCCTGCTCATGTGGACACAATGTTCCTAATCGGAACTAAAAGCTGGATTTGACACAAAACGCCGGCTGATTTTTGAAGTTTGGTGAAGAGTTCAGCGAGTTGTCATCTATTCTGAGTTCCTGATAAGGTCGTTAAAGTAGTGCAGCAATCAGCCTCGTTTGTAGGTCTCCGTGGTGCACGAGCGCGCACGTCACACAATGATGCACACCCTCCGTTTCCTTCTCCATCTTGCAGTGAAGCCCGTCGTAGTGGAAGCTGTGCTTTGGCTGCCAGGCGTCCATTAAAAAACACCTCCGTTTGTGTTATTTACTTCTTCGGTAGAAAATATTGGGCTCCTACGATGAGCAGTCTGATGTCACATTTTACGGCGACACTTATTAAAGTCGTAAACAATGTGCAAACTGTCATTATTTCCCCAAAGTAACTCCATGCCAATGATTTTAGTTTGCGGGGAAAAAAAAACAAACCTATGAGAGGAAAGTGAATTTACACATCACAACATAATCACTGCACATGAAATGCTGCACCATGCAACACATGGTGAAAACAGGGTTATTGCTGTGCTATGATTCTGTAAACCGTATTATTTTTTTTTCTGAATGCGAGAATATTATTTCCACACATTATAAACAGTGCACACTTTCTGCTATTGCATTTTAGCAGGTCATTTTTCCTCAACTCTTCAAGCGAAGACTGTTCAATTTCAGCGCTTACTTTTTCAAACGCAGTAATAATTGAATTTAGAAATAAATGCTAACGAAATTCCGCCATTGATTTTCATATCGGCGACGGCGTAAATTGATTGAGATTAAAATGTGAGAGGGGGAAAAAATACACCTGACGATGAACATCGGTGCGATCAGCTCGAGGTACCATGAACGGTTTTAACCTCTGCAGACTGCGTCATAAGTTAAGTAACATATCAGCTGTTAAAAAACAAACAAACAAACAAAAACAACCGGCGTTGCAAGCAAAGCAGGGGGCGCTGCTTGGAGCAGCGTACCCTTTAACCTGACTGCCCCGGGACCCGAGCACCGCAGAGCCCCATAGTGTCTCATCTCTCTCTCTCCACACGTTCAAGGCCGACACTGTTATCATCCCAGTGGCAGAATATTCGTAGCCCCTGCAGCGTGAGTCTCAGTGTGCGCGTGTCTTATATAAAAGGCTGTAGTTAATTAAAGAACCGTGCATCTCAGCGGACCTGCCTCATCCCTGGTCCTCCCATCTCCACTCTCTCTCTCTCTGTCTCTCTCGGCCTCGCTGCACACATGCACAGTGACAATGTGTGAGCAGTGGGTAAGGATAACTTTTTCATCTCAGCCTGCTTAGTGAGACAGGAGACAAAGGGGCCTTGGACATGGGCACACAAAGGGCAGATAAACTGCAGGAAGGCCTGTCTAATCTACTCTTTCTAACACGGCCGTTTTCAGTGGGCGAGATCATATTTGCAGAGTGTGTTTTAAACTCAATGCCACAACATCCAGCATTTGTAGGGTTTGCTGGCGTGTCTCTAGCCGCTGGCGGTCGGCCTCTGTGGAGGTTCTCTAACTCACGATGCAGTGTGGAGTTTCAGGAGGTCAATAATAAGCTGTAGTATAGCTGTCGGTTTGAGAGGTAAACACATTGTAAAGCCTCGGGACCCTGCAGTTTCTCAACCGGCTTTTGACCCTGAGCTACTCATCAACCACCAGAGACAGGCTGAGACTGTTACCGAGGATTAACTGCTTCACGCTCACAGAGAGGAAAAAAAAAAAAAAAGAAACACAGCGCATGCGTGCTCACAAATGCACATGTACATATGCTACAACGTTCCCCTATGTTTGGGTTCTAATAATGTTTGCTTATGTAAACATACAGTATTATCGTCCCTGCTGTGGAGTTTTTTTCCAACTTTGAGAAGATGGATGATTTCCTGTGTTTACATCTTGCACAAAGGCTGTTGCTACTACCTATCAGTCACCTGTCAGTGATATCCCAGGGCACAAACGTGTGTGTATAATAGCGTATTTTTGTGTGTGTGTGTATGTGTGAGACCTTGTGTATGTGCGTGCTTGCCCTGTTACAGATGCCTCTGTTCACTGACGCGTGACCGAAACAAAAACACATCCATCAGTCCGTTAAATCACACATTATCTTCCACCACCTGGCAATTAACCGCTGCTGTGAGCGTGCACGTGCACAAGGGCGTGCACGTGCATATACATGTGCATGGGCGTAATCTAATAACGCAGCAGTTAACTGATCTGCATAACAGATATCCGGTGACATCTCTTAATTTATCAGCTGTAGGTTTCATAAGCAATTAGGCCTGGAATAATTGTTAAATAATTATTGAATAATGATTCTTTTCTGTGTGCGTTTGCGTGCATCCATTTGTGTGCATCCATGACACTGTCACCTGAACGTGTGCCACTGGAATTTAGCCAGCTATCGCAAGCAAAACATTTCCCCTCATATGAATTTCCATGCAGATGTGTGGTAATTGACACCGAGGTGGAACTTGTTTTATATTCAACCAGCTCGTCAGAGTGCACGGAGACACGTCACACAGGGCAGGGGAGAAATAATGCAAGAATATGAGCAGGGAGAGGCAGCAGGAAAGGGGGGGAAAATATACCAGGGACTGGTTAGAGGAGGGAATCTGGAAGAATACAGATTGGTTTTGGATTGAATCATTGAATAAAGCAAGGGGAGGAGAGTTATCATATTAATATTGGGCTGGTGATCTACACACACACCTGTGCGTGTGTGCGTGTGTGCGTGTGTGTGTGTGTGTGAAAAACATCAGGGCAGATGAGAGAATTTAACAGGCCAATCAAGCATCCCATTGACAGCAACACAAACCTATCAGTCTCCCAGCCCCACTTAGGACAACAACATTTACATTTATGAATATCTACACAAAGGGGAGCATTACTCACTCACTATCACAAGGCCTGCCTGTGCGTGTGCATGTGTGTACAACCCATCCATCATGGATGTTTGTGCTGCCAGTGTATATGTCAGCTACAACTGACGCACAAACACACACACACATACACGCAGAGGCTCAGTGATCATCATAACAGTTATACAGACACAGTGATCAGACCAATAATAGTACTCAGGAATAATAAGGCCACATAGTGTATGAGTGAATGGATTCTGGTTTGCGTAGCAGTGTGTGGGTGTGGAAGTGTGTGTGTGGTGTGGGGACAGCTGCACAGAGACATCATTAATTAAAAGCAATAGGGAACACCTGTGTGATGGATTACTACTGTTTGCATAATAAGATCCAGTACTTTTGCTATCTCGTTCTCTCCTCGTGTGTGTGTGTGTGTGTGTGTGTGTGTGTGTGTGTGTGTGTGTGAATACATTTTTCCGATTGGACACGTTAGGTTGTCTTGGTGCGCACAGCAATAAGGGACATTTACAACAAAGGAGAAAAAAAAGAGAATTATTTTCCCATCCTTAATTTTGTTTCCCTCTATTTGGGGATGAGCTATATTTCTCCTACCTCCCTGTTCCTCTCTCATCCTCCAGTTGCCTGATGGGAAAACACTCCTGGGGTGTTGGTATTTTGGGAACTGTATGGTTTAATGTGAATGTTGTGAGACACTGTTTCTTTCAAATGAACTTGGACTAAATCTTTCCAGTGCAGGAATGTATGTTGCTTCGCTGTAAGGTCTGGATTTCCTTCACCTCACCCGTGCGTTTCTTTATTTTCCTTCTTAACCCAGCCCACCACATGATGGAGTGATCAGCAGCACTGCAGTGGAAAGGGAGTGCTGATTGTCAGTGGTTCGATGCTACCTTAAGCTTGAATCAAACGCTAATTGGTCTGGTTAATAGGGATTTCAGGGAAGTGATGCTGCTAAGTCCAAGTCTATATTATAAAAAACAATGGTGATCAAGCCTGACACAGAGTAAGGGTCTTACAGGTATAAATGCCTGGCGCTGGGATTGGTATTGACTTCGGTGACTGCTGAATCTATGCTTGTGGCTCAGTGGCGATGCTTTGTGCTTTTATTTATCAAGCTTCAGTCATTGCTAGAAATCACACAAGTAATGAAAGTTCTGTTAGAATTAAAAACAAATTCTGCCTTTTCTTTGAATGACACATCATACACGTAGTCATCAAGGAAAGATGTTTTCCTTGAGGAAAGCAATTTTCGGCAATCACCGTCATAATTATACGGATTATAAGAGTGGTAAAAATGGTGATTAGCGATGTGTCTTTCATGCAAACACAACGCAAATTCACATTAAAAGGCCAGGTGGTCCTTATACAGTATATTGTTGAAGGCGAAATGAAATAAAAATACAGAAAATAGTGTCACCAGTGTTCCCCACCTTGTGCGAATGTATTTTTGGTAGTCAACCTCAGGGGAGGTGGAGGTGTAGTGTGGTGGGCTGCAGTGAATTCACAACATGAATACTATCTTTTGGCAGACGTTTCCCTCCATGCTCCATTTCACCCACATTTTCATGCAAACCCATAGAATGAATACAGAAGAAAAATGTTTTGATGGGTTACAAATATACAGTATATTGATGCCAACACAGGTTTTGTATATGGGGAAGCTTTTGTTTTTATGCACACATAAAGCTTAAACATAATTTTTTTTAGACCTGTTATAGAATTTACAATTGACGTTCATAAACGTGAATTTATCTTTGTGAAATTATAATGATGCTTTGTGACTGCTGTCTCTCTGTTTTTATGGCCTTAGCGGATCTGCGTGTCATTCGGCTAAAATATCGGACAGTGCACGCAGCAGCAGTGTGCTGATAAGGTGATATGGATTTACTTGCAATGTAGTCTTATCACTGCTTGGAGCAGTAATTTATGACACTGGCAAATCCCAGCGAGTCACAACGTAATGCAAAATCTTTTCCCTCTATCACTTTAGCATTTATCCCATATAAATGCTAAAGTGAACGCCGTATATTGCACAAACATTGTGTCGCTTGGGATGGAGCTCTACATCCCAGAAAAAAAAGATTTCATTTGAAACAGCGAATCCAGTCTGTGTCTTTGAATATCTCTGATTCCTCTTTTAAATCCGATATTCTTTAATATTTCCTTATCTGCCGAAATGTGCTTGTATGTTTATCATTTGCCTCCTGCTGGGAACCCCTGCCAGCTCGGAGCAACTCTGCCGCAGACGGACTTTTTTTCCACTTAAAAGCTGATAAAATGTTTTTTATCTCTGTGCCAGAGTCACTCTTTGACTTCTGAATAGGTCGAGACAGATTTCCTAGTCCGTGATGGCTGATAAATGTGACCCGAGATTTGGTTCTGGTGTGGAGTTCCCTACGCCATCAGTTAAATTGGACAGTCCAAATTACCCAAAGGTGCGACTGAGAGTGAGTGATTGCTCTCCTTGCTCTTCCTTGTGTTAGGGCTCTGGTTCACCCTCAGACGTGCTGTCTGGGCAGCCTGAAGGTGATTAAGAGGTCCTCTCAAGGGTTTGGACAAGGCATGCTTATGTGACTCTCCAAAGCTGACGGTCTGACAGCCACACCTGTGCTCTGTCCAGGTGTGAAAATGGGGGTGAGCTCCAAATGTGGTGCCATGTTATTTATTTTGTCGGTGTCTCGTTAAGTGCTGGACTGCGCCAGTCGAATCCATGTTGGCAACAACAGAGTGGATGTTTGCTTTGATTGTGAAAATGTGAAGATCGTAGCCAAAATTAGGATCAGATCCTGAAGGACTACTGGCACAGAAATCGGGTTCTCCCTTCAGCTCCAGTTCAGTCTGGTTCTTGCAAAGAAAACATAATAGTTTTGGTATCTTCCTAAGATCTTCACAATAAATGTTGAAAAGAGTTCTAAAGTCGGATAATTTAAGTTAAACCGGCACCATCCGAGGTGAATGTTTTTTTCCCCGTCTTCCTTTACCTGTAGATTTTAGGAAACATCGCAGGGTAAAATGAGAATTTATATTCCCCAACCGAGTGTTTAATATAAACAGATTGTCCACATAGAAAAATAAACCAAAGCAGTGGCCTGGAGGAACGACACAAAAAACATGTACACACACTCAGATGCACACACTCAGTGTTGTTGTTGATGTTAACATTCTTCTCAGAGCGGACTCCTAAGCTCCGGCAGTGTAATCAGGTGCTAATAAGAAGGCTGTGAGGTTTACAAACTGTTTAAAGCGCTTTATATACATGTGTGTGTGTGTGTGTGTGTGTGTGTGTGTATACATCGCAGGGTAAAATGAGAATTTATATTCCCCAACCGAGTGTTTAATATAAACAGATTGTCCACATAGAAAAATAAACCAAAGCAGTGGCCTGGAGGAACGACACAAAAAACATGTACACACACTCAGATGCACACACTCAGTGTTGTTGTTGATGTTAACATTCTTCTCAGAGCGGGCTCCTAAGCTCCGGCAATGTAATCAGGTGCTAATAAGAAGGCTATGAGGTTTACAAACTGTTTAAAGCGCTTTATATACATGTGTGTGTGTGTGTGTGTGTATTCTATATGTGTCTGTTTTATTCCCCGCCAGCACTTTTTGAGCTTTTTTTTTTGGGTGGGGTGGTGTGAATGGTGAGTACTAATAATGTAGGCTGTCAGCTCTTGCACACACACGCACACACCAGATGCTGGTACGCTGTGTGCGATATGGCTAATGGTAGCAGTGTAGAGGCAATCTGAGGCCATATGCTCAGCCGGAGCCGTGTGATCTAGCGTTAATAAACACTACTGACATGATGATTAGACATTGTCTGCGTAAAGACAATACAGTTGTGTCAATGTGAACGTGCAGCTGTTTTCATTCAACCCAAAAGCACAGCAGGACTCAAGAGTCGCAGGTCAGAAGAGGACAGAGGAGCAGCAGGGAGGAGATCCGCTGCCCGGAAATGGGAAAAATGGTTATTGTCACCGCTACCTGGGCAGAAATGATGCTTATTGTTCAGCTTTGATTATGGATGCTGTTATCGGTACATCAAGATGTAGGCAATTTAAGTTTTGAATTGTGAGCACACGGGGAACACACTTTACATTTGGTTTTATTGTGAAGGTAGCTTTTGTAACCGGTGCAGCAGAAAAGATTTGATTGAGCAACATGGGGATGGCGAGGAGTGGACACGGCAGGGCAGTGTCCTCTCATCAGCAAACTGCAGAGGACACAGAATTATGCTTATTTCACCCAGAGAGAGAGAGAGACAGGGAGAGAGAGAGCATCAGAGAGGAAGAGTCTTTAATTGAGGTTTTATCCATTTAAGCTGTCACTAAGACGCCAACTCTAAAACCTTTTAACCATTCTCCTCTCAGTAATGACACAAATCAGAGCGGAAATGTTTTTGTGGCTGAGCGCGGGTGCGTGTGAGTGTGCGAGTGCGTGTTGGTGTCTGTGAAGCTGGAGGGTAATTATGCGGAAATTGGGAAATGGCTAAGTGAATTATGACCCTGTTTGAGCAGAAGGCTTTAATCAGTCCCAGCCAGGCCAGGCAAAGAGGCGTAAATGTTGACTACACGCAACACTCTTTTCCTGATGGCACCAGCAGCAGGTCCGTAAAACTGACAGTCAGAACTCGTCTGTTGTGTCAGTGGAAATGAGTCAGTCAACCAGGAACTGAAAGACTTAATAATAATAATAATAATAATAATAATAATAATTGGCAGAAAATTAAAATCTGATAATTCGGCTGAAATGGTTCTGTTTGGTGCTGTAGTTGTAGTTTGACTAGTTTTTTTTTCTATATTTAGAATGTGCATCTAATAATTATTTTTATTTATAAAAATACATTATTTAATATATTTATAATTTATATTTCTTGTTGTTCTTTGTTTTTTTTTTATACTGTCAGGCCAATAATTGTTTTAACCTTATCAATCGTTAAAAAAAAACTTAATTGACCAATATATTGATTTTTTTTGTGAATAACACAACAAGGTCGTTGGGGCGGCATTATGATAAACATTATTGATTAATCAACTGATTATTTTCTCAATCAATTGTTGATCTAAAAGAAATACAGAACACAAGAATGCAGGGAATTAGTGTTGAATCTGAAAATAATAAAATGAAATTTTCAACATCTTATCAATTATCTAAATTGCTGCTGGTTATCCTTCTTCCAAAAAAACAAAAAAAGAAATTTCAGCTTAGAAGATTTGACATCCAGGGTCATCTCTGCAAGCAATGAAAAACTAAAAAAAACAGGAGTTTATTTTTTGATTCACAGCTTGGGCTGATGCAACAGGCACTTATCCAGATTATTATCAATATTTTAGTTATATGTAGTACACTGCATAATTTATAGACACACTGCAATATAGTGCGAAAAAGCATGTGCTTTAATATTGTGATAATGATTTCAGCCATTTGATTTGTGCGTGAATGTTCCAACGTGCCTGAATCAGTCGTCCCCGGATTTTTCCTTGTTCTCAATAATCAGCACTTCAGACTGACGCCTGTGTTGATACACACACAAGGTCTTTTTAAGATTTCTATCAGACTGGGAGACGGCTCGGAAATGATCAGGTTAAATACAATAGTTAAGTCACTTTTTGTCTTAATGGTCCCATTGTGGGTTTTATGCTTGTGTGTTTACTGTATTACACTAATTTATGTTAATGTAAGTGCAGAAACCTGCAGCTTCAGTAGATCCAGCCTTAAATTGCTAAACTGATTAATCTTGAAATGATTAAAGGAAAGCGGAACACGAACGGGAAGGGGTGTAAACAAAGTAATTATGCAGCCCAAAGGACACATGAAAAATATAATTAACCACGTGATGTTGTTGACTGAACTCAGTTGGCGCAGCGCGGAATGAAGCGACGAATATTTCGACTTTGACCCGCGACTGATCAATAGCCAAAGCTAAATGCTATTATTTAGCTTCATCACATTTCCCACCTTAATTGTTCAACATGCTTCCGGGTGTCTGTGTGTGTGTGTGTGTGTGTGTGGGGGGGGTCAACAGCACTGCCTGTGTCACCATGTCTCAGTGCGTCTGTTGGTTCTGGTCTGGCTGTCTATTTCTGTCAGCATTGGATCGATGGCATCCTACAGACACTGCACTCGTCTCCTGGATGTTTCAACCTCTTCCTTCACTCTCTCTCTCTCTCTCTCTCTCTATCTATCTCTATCTGTCGCTCTGCCTCTGCTGTTGCCTCTCTCGCTGGCCTCTCGCCATCACATCCTCCTCATTGTCCTCCACTGCATCATTGTACTACTCAAGTCTCTCTTCACATCAGACAGTAAGCTCTCAGTGTGTGTGTGTAGTGTGTGTGTGTGTGTGCATTTGAGTGCTACTTGCTGCTTCTTTATGAGGGATTCCTGTTCCTGGCTTCATATCTTGGCCAGTTTGGTTTCACATGCTGAAAGCCAATATGTGCAGCTAATCTTCACTGATGTGTGTGCGTGTATTTAAATATTCGTGAATGATACTGTGATGAAGCTTTTTGGAGGGACTCCATTATGTGACAAATCAGGCTGACTTTTTCTTTTTTACAAGATAATTAATCAATAAAAATAAAGTTACAAATAGACAATATATTGAATCTTGATTAGTTCCCAACATTGACTAGAAGTAGGTAATAGGGATAAAACCTGTGTCGTTGTATGTTATTTGTCGTTTCCAGTATACACAAACTTTGTAGTGATTGTTTTTGGCGGAAAAATGTATTGATAAATCATCCATTGATGAAATGAGCAGATAGAAAAGTCATTTTTGTCCTTTCCAATGGATTAAATACCTGACAAATCCAGGTTATTCATCACCGCCTTGAAAAAACAATCCAATAGTATCACAGAGCAGCCCCTGTCATTGATTTGCTGCTTTTCCGGCAATGACAATTGACCAATTTCTATTGACTCGCTGTAGGTATTGTAAGTATTGTCCATTCTTCCATCGGTATAGTGTACTCTGTGTGTGTGTGTGTGTGTGTGTAAGCCCCTTGTGTGTGTGCTTATGATTTAATATGCACTTTTTTGACCTTTAGTGTGCCATTTATTATGGCGTTCACATGCATATGCGTTTACATGGACGTGGAAGTGTTTCAACTGAACACAGTCAATGGCTGTCAGCAGGGGGAGATGCTGTAGGAGGATGGCTGAGAGCTGGTGATGTTGGCTGGCCTCAGTGCTCACACCCACGCTGTCTGTAGGCTCCGCTCTCTGTGCCGAAGCTTTGAGGCACTGGAATGTGCTTCCAGTGGAGTAAGACTGCATATGAATGAGTGTTTACTGTCTCACACGGCCAGGTCCTTCTCTCCTGTCATGTTTTTATTTAACGTCCAGGCAGCTGCTGCAGGTTTGTCTTTATTTCACTTGTGCAATCAGGAGGGTTAGTATGGAGATGGGTGGAGAACAGAAGGCGGGGGGCGGGGGGGAGGTGGTGGATGTTTGGGTTGCAGGGTTGTCGTAATGAATGTACTGCAGTTAAAAAGAATTCTGTGTCACTTCCCGGGAGAGAGAGAGAGAAATAAAGGTGGTGGAGGGGGAGAAGGAGATGTGGGAGGAGGTGTTGCGAAATAGGATGTGTTGTGTTGATGGAGCAGAGTTCTTCGCAGCCAGGCAAACTCTCCTCCCACTTTATCTGTGGGAATAAGTGTGTGTAGGTGTGCGTGCGTGTGTGTGTGTGTGTGTGTGTGTGTGTGTGTGTGTGTGTCTGTGGGGTGCAGAGAGAAAGTGAGAAAGAAGGCATGTGAATGCCCCACAGCCTACAAGCATACCACCCACACACATTACCCACATGTATTAGGCCCATACATATGCATACTCCACACACACACACACACACACACACACACACACACACACACACACACACACACACACAGAACGAATACTAGATTCACAGGAACAATATCTGTCATTACCTCCTACAGATTCCACATGGGAGCACATTGTTATTTTCCTACAGCCCTGATCAAATAAACCCGGCCAAGTCGAGAACACACACATACAATACACTGGTCCGCATGCAGCCATAAAAACCATAAAAACCATACAACCCCTAGGTTTGTGTCTTGTAAATTGTTGTTCACGTTGTTTTTTCTCCCCCAAAGGTGAATAGTAAATCCCAGCATATGTATTGTAATTTTCTATAGAGAATCACATCAGATATACAGAAGCTCCTTTTCACCCTCCTGTTGGAGCAGATGTGGCTGCTGTGATGGGAGAGCAGAGGCAAGGAGGCCGGTTCCGCGTTGGTTCTATCTGTTGTCCACTGTTACTGCTGAAGAAAGAGCGCACACAACAAGAAAGGCCGGAGTGAGGGGGAAAAAATCATTGATGGAGGGCGAAAGGGAAGAAGGGGAGGGCACCAAAGAATAGAAATGGGAGGGCCCTGTAGAACAGTACTGCCAAGACCCAGGTCAATTGTGATGAAAATGGCTGTTCACATGACCACAATAGCGGTTGAGTGACAGCACTAAAGCGGCATGGACGGGCTTATCCTGATCACTCAGGGCCTTGACTGGGGAAATCACAATGCCCTGGAGATCTGTCCTTTTTGGGCTCAGAGGATCACAGAGCGCCTTCGGTCCCAAGCTTTGGCCCTGGAACGTCCCTGACATTACCATATCAATGATGCCCTAGCTGTTCCGCCAAGGAGCAGGGCCGCTCGCGATAGTGCCTCCCGGTTAGTATCATCCAGTGCCTTCACAGGGCCATTCAGTGGCGAGTCAATGCTAACGCAATGCTACGTGTGAATGGGAAGGAGGGTAAGCTCACTCCTGTAGAATGAACCCATGTCTAGCCATGCATATGGGTTTGTTTGTTTGTTTGTGTGTCTGCTCTATCTTTCTGTCCCACTCTGTTTTCGACAGGTGAAGTTGTTCTCAGGTGTCGGCCTGGGTATTGAACCTCTGAGGGGTTTTTTGGCGGATTGTTGAAAACTAAATACCCAAGACAGACACTGAATGCTCGCTCTTCTCAATCTTTTTCTCTCAACTTTTTCTCCCAACTGAAACAGGTTATAGGAAAAGAACTGAAACAGCAAGTAGAGAGCACAGGTTACAACCTTCCTCCGCTGTGAGAATATTATAGCACATGGCACTCAGGGTCGATGGCCTTTGATATCATTACAGTGCAATTAGAGATATTAGCGAGTCAGAGTACAAGCCACAATGCAGTGCTAACCTCATTATTACGCTGAGGGGAGGAAATGGATGATCTGGAGAGAGCGAGAGAGGGGGAGAGCTGGTTTTTAAATGATGCAGAAGGGAGTGGAGAATGAGATAGAGAGGGTGGAGGGACGGAAGGAAGGAGAAAATCAATGGCTAAAAGTAAAGGATGGGAAACTAAAAGGGCAATGAAGAGAGGAAGATGAGGACGACAGGTGAGATATTGGCCATGGACTTCTTGCGTTGTCACTGGAAATCACAGCCTGAGGGAAGAGGGTGCTATTTGACTCACACACACAAACACGCACACACACCCACACACGCACACATATGCGCACACACACACACACACACATCCTTGTGCCTCTTAATCATCGCAACTGAATGTCTAACCCCAACCGTGGCCCGAATCATAACCCGAAATCTAATCGTGACCCTGCAACTAAGACTTTTGAAAGAAGCTATAAAGTATAAACACACACACACACACACACACACACACACACACACACACACACACACTCTTGCAGATCGCCTCCAGTCTGTCACTTAGTATTGGCAGGGAGCGGGGAGGTTATCATGCGCCGTCAGGTACCAGACTGACTCCTGGTAGCAGGTTTGTCATTTGTAATTAAAGAGAAAAGGAGAACTGTTGTTTTTTTTCTCGCGGCGCTCCCCTGTTCTCTGGCCAAAGGCCGTCTCGCGGTATCGACAGCCAGGCGATGAGGCGCGTATGCACGCAAACACAAACACATGCACTGACACATGTTTGACTGGGCCACGTTTGATTCCATTACGAGGAGTTTGTCAGTTAGTCGCTGAGGTGTTGGGGTGAATGCTTATTACCAGGCAGTTCGCACACCCACCACACTCGGGGTGGCTGAGCAGTGGCAGGCCTAACGATGACTATTTCATGTCAGTCACATCCACGCACACACACGCACAGAGCTACAGCCTATCTGGGGTTGTATGGGTATGTGGTCACGGTCCGTGCAGCTCTGAGTTGTGGTCACGGTTAAAAAGGCTTCCTTCTGGAGAGGAGGGGCCGAGGAGTCTTAAGACGGAGAAGAAGATTTGGGGGTGGGGGGGGGTAAGAGGAGCAGGAGATAATAGGAGCTAACATTGAGGGGAGGAGGGATGGGCTGGACCAAAGAGGGAGTGAAAAAGGGAAGATAGGGGCTGAAGGTGGGTTTTGGGAGTATGAAAGCCTGCGTGCCTCCATTTCTGTGCCATTGATGTATTCTAATGCTAAGTGTGTAAAATGCTGGGCCTCGACTGGTCTCCGGGAGAGACCAGTCTTTGATAGGCACAACCGAGCTCTGGGACAGATCTCTCACATGCCATTCATATGCATATATCTGTGTGTGTGTGTGTGTGTGTGTGTGTGTGTGTGTGTGTGTGTGTGTGTTGGTACGCTGTTCTACTTTTTAAGAAACTGTTTTTAACCTATTTTTGCCCGTGGTAGATTTTTGTCACATTTCCATATCAATGTGGCCTGTTTCAGGCTGTTTTCAACATCATGCGCCCTAATCCTGAATTACCCCCCTGGTCCATGCTGGTGGATGTTTTTCCGATTTGCGATCCCATGAATCTGTGTGTTTTGTTTGTGTGTGTGTGTGAGTGTGTTTTTCACGGAGAGAGAGAGAATTTGAGCATGCAGCGTTCCGTGTGCGGCCGCTGTGTAGCGGGCCACATCTGATCATGTAATTGGAAGAGAGCAAAGTGCAGAATATCAAAGCCGACTGCTGACTGAAGTCTCTCCTCGCAGTGTGTGTTTGTTGGTATGTGTGTGTCTGTAAATGCGTATGCGCCCGAGCTTGTGTTTGTGTGTATGCGAAGAAGTGTTTTGTGGATTGCTTTGTTGGCCGTGTGTTCCGGTCCCCAACCGATTATAGCATGAAATTCCGCACACATTGTATATCAATGGGGAGTCTCACATGTGGACAGACACACACAAACAAGTGGCTCCACACAATGGCACACGAAAGTGGGAAGTCAGAGAGGCCTGTTAATGACTGTCGGGGGCAGAAAGGGAGTGAGACTGTGGTGGTGTCAAGGCTTTGTGACAGATGCTGGTTGTAAAATGCCTTGCTCACAGGTTTATTGTTATGGAAGAAGTAGCGATCAGACTCAGCAAGATTGATGCCATTCCTTCTTTCTTTCTCAGATTTTCACACACACACACGCACACACACACACACGCACACACAAACTTCAGGGGACTTACCCTAACCATGACCACCATTTTTCTAACCCAAGCCCATATCATTGACCCAACCTTAAACCCAATGACAGGACGTCAAGTTGTCCCTAGAGGCAGCTTATGACAGACACACACACACACACACACACACACACACACACACACACACACACACACACACACACACACACACACACACACACACACATTCACTCTTTGGGTCCTAATCCCCCTCTCTCCCATCATTGACCCTCCTTTCACTTCAGCACTTGCCCCCCCCCCCCCCCCCCCCCCCCCCCCCCCCCCCCCTCCTCCTCTCAGCCGCATACTTCATGGATGGCTGTGTATTTATCTCTGTGTGTGTGTGTGTGTGTGTGTGTGTGTGTGTGTGTGTGTGTGTGTGTTTTTGTAGGAGGTGGGTTGGGCAGACTGTGCCAAAGACTACTCCCCTTTATACTTCCCCCCCTCTCTCTCTGCTCAAGAAAATGATGGATGTCTTAAAACAGAGGAACCCTGGAATATGAGTGCCAGCCACTGATGCTGCTTTCAGCGCTGCACACGTGTGTGTGTGTGTGTATGCGCCTGTGCTTAGAGGCACAGGAGGTTATTTGATCTCATTGTGTTGTTGGAGAGGAGGCTGCTCCCCTGCTTTATGACCGGAGCTGTAGGGAGATATTCAGCCTCACCTACCTCTCCTCCACTATCCATCATCCCTCTCGCAGCCGACAAACGCACTCCCCTCATTTTATTACTTCCTCCTCACACTCTCAGAAACATTTAAGACTTTTTCTCTCTCCAGCTCACACTCACACACACACACACAGACACACACACACAGCAACGTGAGCACGTTATTCTCAGACTCTACCCCCACAGTTTGTCTTATAAGCTGAGCGAAACTATCCAAAGCGCCTGTGTGTGTGTGTAATCCAGAGAGTGTTTCTCCGACTGATGATTGTGCTGTTACTGTGTGACAGAAACGCAGCTCCTTTGTTAAGATGTTAAGTGTGTGGCAAACTGAACAGGGATGAGGACTCAGCTAATGACTGTTTCTGCACACTTCATCTGATTGCTCAACCGCAATATTGCCTCATATCAATCCCGAGCACCATTGGCACTTAATGGTGTGTTTGTTTGGGTGTGTGTGTGTGTGTGTGTGTGTGTTTTGATCACAATGTACATTGCTTTGTAGGGCCATTAAGGTTTAATAGGCATATTGCAATGTGCAGCGTGTTAATGCTCCGGCAACATGAAGTAATGACACAATAAAACAATTAAGTACGGTGGGGGAGAATTACTTTTTGAAGAAGCCGCACCTAGAACGAATTTGGACTGAGACAGAATAAACAGAAAGTACTGATTAGCGTTATTGAGAGAAGGCTGGGAGCGCTGTCTCTCTCTCTCTCTCTCTCTCTCTCGCTCGCTCGTTGTCTTCCCACTCTTTGTCTTTTTCACTTTACGTCTGCTGATTCATAGACGACGAACCAAAGAGAAAATCTCAATGAAATCAGAGAAGTGTGATTTTTGTGTGATTACCTGCATGTTAAGGTGAATGTGTTATACGAAGAGGTAGAGCGTTGCTCCCAAATATTACAATTTGCAATTATAGATCACATTATATTGAATATATAATATATTTATATAATATTATATATTATATTAACTAAATACAAATATATTTTTATATATAAGATGCGGTTTGTGAACAATGGAGAATTGCAGTTTTGCAAAGCCTAAGGTGATGCATTGATTTTTGGTCTGATAAGTGCAAAACACAACGCAGTTTAATTTACAGTATTATTTACTATGAGAAGGCAAAACCTTTTATCTGAGAAGTAGCAAATGTGTGAGAAGTCATGTGTGGGATTGTTGCTGGATAATATATGTAATGTGAAATAGAGTAACACTAAATCATTCTAAACATTCCAAACTACTATTCATTACTTATTCACTAATACTAAGATTATATACATATGTGTGTGTGTGTGTGTTATATATTATATTAACTAAATACAAATATATATGTATATATAAAATGTGGTTTGTGAACAATGGAGAATTGCAGTTTTGCAAAGCCTAAGGTGATACATTGATTTTTGGTTTGATAAAAAAAAGTGCAAAACACAACGCAGTTTAATTTACAGTATTATTTACTATGAGAAGGCAAAACCTTTTATCTGAGAAGTAGCAAATGTGTGAGAAGTCATGTGTGTGTGTGTGTGTGTGTGTGTGTGTGTGTGTGTGTGTGTGTATACAGTATATATATATATATATTCCTCCCTCTGCGGTGTCACATCCGTGTCTGGAGGCAGTTTAAAGACAGCTGTTTAATTCTGGCCACCACCCAACAGAACAAAGCCTATTAGAGTTACATTTCCCACCACATTCACTGTGAATGACAACCATATGTGTATATCTGTTTTATTTATTTATGTGTCATTGAGCGTAGGAGTCGGTGTGACTGTAAATTCTCTGACTCATCGACCAGACTGAGAAACCACTGGGAAATTCTAAGTTGATTCATCAATTTTAATGTAGTTGTTGTCTAAAAGTCTCTCACTCTCTCTCTCCTCTTCACCTTCTTCGCCGTCTGCTCTGTATTTCTCTTTCTGTCCTTTATCTCGCACGCCTCTTTATGTAATCGTTTATAAGGATCTGTCGAGTATTAGGGATCGAAAACCCATTTACACAGGTTACCTGCGTAAAGCCTGTCTATTTGTTTGCGGCGAAATCGAAACCTTACCCTCTGCCACTCTCTCCCGCTTCTCCCTCTCTCTTTCCCCTTTCTCTCTCGACCCCGCTCTCTCTCTCTCTCTCTCGGGGGTCACAACACCACAATGGAGGAGTGACGAGTGAAGAGATGAGATGATCGGGAATAAATTAGGGAATTCGTTAAAGATGCGGAGATAGACTCCGGGGTCCTTTAGTGTGGAATCAAGAGGGGACATAGTGTCAGGGTGAAAAAGTATTAAGGATGAAGAGCAAGAGTAAACTTAGTTCAGCGTGTAGACGTTTTTATTTTTCATTCTTCTGCGTGAAGTAGATGATTGTTTGAAGGTTTGACTGGAACACAGCTGCTGTCTGTCAGTCAGTGATGAAACACCGTGCACCTCCTGCACAAATCAGTCCAATAATGCTTTGGTTGACGTTCTACGAGAAAAAAAACAAAACAAACAAATAGTCCGTTATGTGTATTGAGCAGTTAAATTTGATTTAAGCGGCCGACTGACAAAGTGACAAACTCGAGCGATCGCTATAAGTCTCGACGTTTTCGTGTCAACAGGTGTTGCAGTTAATGTGGGCCTTGATATCCTGGGGTCGAGACAGATTTAGGAGAGCCAGAGCTTTCGGACGACAAGTCATCTGTCAAGGTTGTGTGAAGTTCAGTTCAGTACGGACACACACACACACACACACACACACGTAAAGTAGTGCTATAAAACTCGACTCGGGTATCAGCGACGGCAAATGCTGCGTTGGTGTGAATGTGATCAGAGCCGACAGAACAAAGCTGGACTTTACTTTCAGTTGGTCTTTCCTTTCATACCAGATGGTTGTGGTAAAGCACAGTTTGTTTGAGATGGAAGAAGTTGTTTTTTTTTTTTTTCTATTGTTGTTTCATCTTGGATTTTACGTTTCAGAAAACTCTTGCAAATGTGGATGGAAACAAGATGGACACAAATACTGCGCTCTCATATATACAGTATCTGCGTTAGTGTGTTTGTGGTTAGACTGGGGGGGTGAGAGTGTGTTATTAAATGATGCAGGGGGGGGTGGAGGTCATGGAGAATCTCTGGTGAGAAATGGCGCGATGTGTGTGTGTGTGTGTGAGAAGAAGAGGGGAGTGCGGAATGATGGAAAACAGGATTAGATAGACAATATGCCGTGGGGAAGCGACAGAGCGGCCGCTGTAAGAGAGGCAGAGTGTGTGTGTGTGCATGCAGGAGAAAGAGACATGTAGAGGAGAGAGAGAGAGAGAGAGAGAGAAGGCATAAATAAGTCAAGGTAGGGAATCAGGAGCTGATGCTGGGCGAGGGAGTGTGACGGAGGTGTGTTGGTGGGAGGGAGGGAAAGAGAGGCAGAGGAAGGAGATGGAAAGTCAGTGGAACTGTAACACGGTCTGACACGACGCTCCGACCTCAGCTAATAGTCTGTCTATTAATATCTCCAGCTGATGACTGCCGCTCCCTCTTCCCCAGTAGCACGGAGTGCTATCCTTACTCATCAGTTTTCAACGTTTCCTTTTCGGAATGCCGATCCTGATCATTTGTTTACGTGTCTCAAACGACCTGCTGTGTGATAACCATTTAAAACCGACTAGTGGGA
>JAFBJQ010040678.1:42218-89718 GCA_016785345.1 Trinectes maculatus | reverse complement strand
TGTGCTCCCGTCTCCGTCTGCACGGATGATAGAGTGAGACGCTGACTTAGTGTCAGACTCTCTGCTGACATACTGTGGAGATGAGAGAGATGCGGGTGCAAGAAAGGGAGGGGGGAGGAGGAGGTGGAGAGGTTTTTTTTTTGCTTTCTTTTTCTGCATCTCTCACCTCCACTTTCTTGACTCTTCATCCCTTCATCCCATCAATCTCTCTCTCCCTGCCTCTCTCCCCGTGTGAGTCACATATTAAATTTTAATTCCCTGCAGTGGAGGGCCAGAGAGCCTGATAGTGACGAGAGCTTGACAGAGGTGTGGTAACAAAAAAAAAAAATACAGAGTGACAGCTTAGAGGGGTGGCTAGTGTGTGACCTGTGCATGTGTGTGCGTTTTGCGTGCCTGGTGTGTGTTTGTGTAAACACACATATGTTCATCTTTCTTTATGTGAAGACTATCTCCTGGTGTTATGATGTGACAGCTGTTTGAAATGTATTTAGATTAAGACTCAAGAGAAACTGAAGTGAGCTAATGTCCACAAATATCAAATCCCCTCACCTTCCTAATTGTGAAATTCTTGCTTTTGCAAGTGTGCGTGAGTGTGTGTGTGTGTGTGTGTGTGTGTGTGTGTGTGTGTGCTATCGGGTGTGCATTGTCAGCAGAAAGTTGGCACTGAAACTGATAAACCATTATGCACAACGTGGGAGTGCATGTTTATGTGCCATTTGGTGTGTACATGTGTGTGCGTGCATAGGCCTGTGTGTGTTAGGTTTAATGATCTTTTTTTGATGGTCTGGTGTAGCGGATATTGAGATGGATGGTCCATATGCTCTTTATGGTCCATGCATATTTCATATTCCAGCAGCAAACCAGAGCAGAGCAGACATTGCTTATATGGCCAGGATGTTGCACTGGGACGTGGGCTGACTTTATGAGAGCTCATATTCACATCCCACTGTTTGAATAAATGCCCAAGTACGAATAAATACAATACATTTCATAATACTTTTAGAAAGACACCTACATATCCATAAACCTTAATATCAGGCATAGACTATCAGATCTTTAATGGACCATTGTGGCCACCCACTGTATAATTCACTGCTGCTGTCACCGCCGCACATTTGCATGTCACTCAAAGGATAGCAGTTAAGTTAAAGTAATAACCTGCTGTGGCTGCTTATGAATAAATGCAAACTTTGTTACTTTCCATTCCCATTTATAAAATACAATAGCAATTCAACTGGTGACTTTTTCATTTCCTGTTCTTACTCAAGAAATACTCCTTGGCACGCCGACGCAGTTTGTTTTGGTGTAAACAGATAAAGAGCCCAACAGTTAGAATGAAAGAAAAATGCAGACTCGGCAGAAAGTGGAGGACAGTTAACAATGAGTAGTTATCAGGCCATGTGGAAGTTGTTGCCAAAATCCATCCATCCATCCATTATCTGTATGCATTTAGCCAGTCACAGCAGACACTGGTCACATATGGCCTGTTTACACTCTCTTAACATGTATAAAACAAACCAATACAAAATATATTAATATATATTCACACACACACACACACACACAGATATTTACAGATATTTTATTTATTACTCATGCTCTCAGATGCACTTACAGCCACCTCCATGCAAGCACACGTACACAAAGCACATGAATGCACATTTTGCTGACTGTCACACGATGATTGACAGGTGGCCACCACATGGAGAACCATATTGACTTATGAGCGAGCGAGAAAGCGAGAGAGAGAGCGAGGGAGGGCGCAGACAACAGATTGACAGGCCAGTGGAGGGAGACTGAAAGGGAGGGAGGAGTGTCGTCGTCGTCGTCGGGAGGAGGAGGCGTGAGAAGACATCAAGAAGATTGGACCTGAAATGAAAAATTGAACGAGAGACAGATGGAAGGACGCTGATAAGGATGGAGAGATGGAGGAGGAGAGCAGGGGCAGAGCAAGTGATTGTGGGAGAAAGGGGGGGCGGGAGAGGGATGTACCACTGATACACTGTCAAGTCTGACAGAGGCTGCTCATGTTCAGCGGAGAGAGTCCGACACGTCATGAAACACTGACACCAACAGCCACAAACACACGTAAACATTGTCGTCTTTCCACATGCAACATGTGGCTTGATGTTTCTGATCAGGTGGAAGGACTGATTGGGAAAGTGTGACGCAGATGTGACAGATGTGTAGTAGGACACAGTAGTCGTTTTACCGCTCACGCAACAAAGTCATTCTCTGAAATGGGTAATTGAGACCAAATTGCTTCGATTAGCACAGCGTCTCAATCTGCATGCTTTAATTTCAGGCCCTTGTGACTGAGTATATGTGAATACATTTAATTAATTACCCCCGTCACAGTACATTAATAGAAACGCAACAGTGCTTGAAATGTTAGAGTTCAATGTCGTGTCCTGTCTGACAAGAATATCTCCATTAACCACTTAATGACCGCTTGTCCGATCCATTTTACCACTTATCCTCCTGTTTAAATGTGTAAATGCATCAATAAATACTCGTTCATCCATTTGTCTTGAAGAGAGACTGGCAGTTGTGCTTCTAAAGTGAGTGTGCTTGTGTTGTTTCTGATCCATCGCTCTGAGCAGACTAAACTGAAAAGGTGTGGGACTTTTGGTTTAAGTAGCCACAGCTTGTCTTGTGGTTTGTTACCTCAGCCTGAGAGGGTGTGTATCCGCTGCCGTTTGCTTGTCTGCCTGAAAAACCTATTAACTTTAACAGCAGATCCAATTACGAGGATTTTTTTTTTTTTACAGTTGCGAGATCAGGTCTTTTCCAACATTTTTTGTATGTCTTGTTTTTTTTTTTCTATAGAATAATTCAGGATCTTATTTCTGCAGGTCTGTGTCTCCACCAGCACTTCCCAGTTAACTTTACACTGTTAGTAAAGTTTAGAGCAAATTAAAATATTGGCTTCTATCTTTCTTTCACCTTTGGATGTCCATTAGTTACATGAGAAACCATGCAGGCCTGCTGATCCATCTGGTTGTACAGTGGCCTACACGGCGGAATTTTGCCTGTCGCCCATAGTAACACAACCCTGCCCCCCCCCTCCGCCTTTATTTTTTTGTGCATTTGCAGCCACACTGAGATATAATAAACAAAAAACAAGAAAAAGTCTTGAAAACGATGCGAAACTGAATTTGCCACAGTAATAGCTGGTGATTTGTTATCATGTGGAATAATAATAAGTGGTACTTAATTAGCCATTAGTGAGGCAGAGGAGAGATGGTGGACAAAGAGGGAATAGATGGGTTTCTGCACAAAAGCAATGAACCCCTGTAGCCCCCCCTCCACCCCCTTTTTCCTACAATAGCGCCACAGCTACGGCTTCTTTTGTTGCCATGGATACTAATGTTGAAAGCCAGCTGTGGTTTTGTTTTGGAAGCCCATTAGCCTGGAGCTAAGTTGGCACTCCTTCCTGTCTCCCTTTTCTTTTTGGCTTCGCCTCCTTTGGACTCTGAATGGTGAAAAATATCCGATCCGTGTTTAACTTGTCAGTGATATTGGACATGGGTCAAATCATGGCTGCAAATCATCCTGAGCTTTTGTTTTACTCTCTTTCAAGTGCTTCTTAGGGGATAGTCTTTCTTACATTAGCGTTGCTGGCCTCACACGCACACATGCGCGCACACACACACACACACAGAGGAAGAGGGAGAGAGAGAGGGAGTTGGCCACGGCACCGAAGAGAAGCAAAGTGAGGTTTAAATGGTTTCCTTTAGCAGCTAATACCTTTTATATGGCAGACCCCACCCACCTCGCAATTCAAGTCGGTTAAAACAAGTGCACGCAGAGGAGAATGGTTTGCAAATACCATCTGACCCACGTCTGCTTGATGGACGACGCTGCTTCTCATTCCACTGCGTCCTCTCTCCCTCGTTAAGCGATGTCCAAGCCTGCAGACCCTGACCCAAACATATCAGTCAACAGGACGTGGGCGCCGTGTGACTCGGCCAGGAAGTGGGCTGAGGGAGGCAGGGAGCATCGCTGTTATGCAGCAGATTGATCAGGTTTCACAGGACACCGCCAAACTATCAATCTGTAGGAATGTACACACAGGCCAGTGTGCACATGTGTGCGTTTTTGTGTGGTTTTCACGCAGGCGGGGTCAGGGCCGGTGTTGTGTGTGTTTGGGGCAGCGAATGCCCGAATCAATAGCTGGGTCAGAGGGTAATGTCTTACTGAGTGCTGAGTCTATACACAGCCATCAGACAGGATCACTATCAATCATTGGAGAGCTTAGGGAACATACACTCTCCTCCTCTTCTGTCTTGCCTCCGCTGGCCTTGTGTCTGATGGGATCTGTGTTGCTCATGTAAAGGCTTTGGGAACAGAGACGGGATACAGAGACGTGAGGAAGCAGAGGGATCGAGCGGCCCGGCCAGGATTGATGGCGGCAAAGTGGGAAAGGGCGAGAGAATAGTTGGTTTTTGGCAGAAAGGTGGTGACACTTGGGGTTTAAGGGGATAGAAGACGCTTGAAAGTGAACAAACCCTTCGGAGCGAAAATAGGTTGAGGTCGATGGCGGCGGCGATAAATCAGAGTTGAAAACGAAATCAATAAACACGCAAATTAAGGTAAAGACCAAAAGTGCCGAGCTAATTCGCAGGTTTAACAGCATTTTTCTCAATCAAAGTGTTGTGTCTTTTCACCTTCCCTTTCCCGTCTTTCATCCTTTCATCTGCCCACATGTCTGATCTCCACTGCCTTTTCCTCCCCGCTCTGCGTCTGCATATGTTCAGCCCTGGATTTCGTCATCTGCCGTCGCACACAGTTGTTCTTTTCCCTCACAGCCATCCATCTTTTTTCAGAGGGCGTTCGCACAAAACCCACAAAATAAAACATGCATGATTGATTGCTAAAACATCCATGTGTAGGAGAACTTGCTCATTGTATATACAATGGAGTGTGGAGTGTGTCTGCTGAGCGGGGCTCTTTGAGAGAGCAAGACAGCTTGGTTCAAAGGGCTAATAACGCCTACCATTAGGGTGTGTGCTGCTGGTATGCTCTCACGCTACATGGTCAATATGCAGGGGCAGAGAGAGGGAGGAAGATGGAGAGGAGGGTGGGTGGAGGAGGAGGAGGGGTGGGAGTGTTTAAGGTAATGGCAGAGATGTGAGACAAGCAGAAACATTAAAGAAATGTAGGAAAAGATGTATGAAAGGAGTGGAATTGGAGAGAGAGAGAGAGAGAGAGAGAGAGAGAGTTGCAAGATGGCGCTGGTGTTATGGGATCATGTCAGAATTGCATGTGAGGCTGCTTGGCAATAAAGGCTGCAGCCGTAAAACTTTGATCAATTACTAATGATGAACCATCACTCTGCTGGACAGGAGTGTGTGTGTGTGTGTGTGTGTGTGTGTGTGTGTGTGTGTGTGTGTGGTGGCCTTGAGAGAAGGCAGCATATTCCAGTCTGCTGGACACACTCTAGACAGGTATTGATTTCAATGGGGAGAATTTAGAACCTATTCAACCACTAAACACCCCCTCAACACACACACACATACACACACACACACACACACACACACACACACACACCTGCAGGCACAGACACTGACAAGGAGACATGCATGTAGTCCAGGGGGACATGATGGACGGACATGGAGGAGTAGGATAGGAGAAAACTGGTATTCTTATACCTATTTCATCTCAAATATATATATATATATATGTATATACATATATATATATATATATATATAAGACAAAGCAGCAGGATACAGTAGGAAGGAGTGCGTCTGATGGGAGCTTCAGTCATGCTACAGATCTCTGACAGCCTCCACACAGAGGGGGCGCCATTCAATTATAACTTCTGTACGCGCGCTGATTAGAGTCCCGCCGCAACATTGTTAGCATCTCTGTGCTGACCTGAGGTGGGATTAAAGAATTCCGGCCTCAGGAGGTAAAGTGGCTCTAAAGTCCTGATTGGGAATGATTTGTAACACTGCTGGACACGTTTTAATCCAGTCCAACCTCGTGTCCCCCCTGATTCCTTTAACCTTGATTTATCCGCAGGTGTGTTTGGCAGTCCGCTTACACTCACACACTCTCACTCTTCATTCCAATCAGCCACCTGTGTTCTTCTACTTTTGATCACAAAAGTAGCCACTTATTGCGAGAGAGAGGGAAAAAAATACACCTAATTAATCCCTGTGAGTGTAAGGATCATTTTGGACAAAGGGATTAAATGAAATATTGGATTGAATAAAACATTACACAAAACCTCAAGATAGGACAAAACATCAGTATTCATCATGAGTTAGAATTTTACCATTAAAGGTCCATCTACAAGATATTGCTCCGGTGTAATGCTTGTTCATAATAAAGTTGTTTATTTTGAAACCTCATAATTAATACATTAACTCTACCTTAGGGTGTGGGTATTTTGTGTTTTTGTATACACTGCTCACCAAAAGAATGAATATTGTTTAAAATGACTAACTACTTCTTACTTGATATTGTTTTTCTCTCTGGTGGCTAAAATAATTGAAAACATACGTGGTGTGTGCGTTTCACCTCAGTGTTGGTCCTTGTAAATGGCTGAAAAGTCGTAACTTCATTTACATGCTTCACATTGTATGTGACTCGGCTAACTGGACCTTGAGCCTCCCTAAGTCTCCGTCCCTGGCTGACTCTTACTTTGTGATCCCTTCTGCCTGTTATTTTGGTTTCCACGGTGACGCGAAAGGTCACTGATGAGGTTATTTTATAATTGTGCTGTAAGGGGAGCTGCAATAATGAGAAGGTTTAATAAAGCTGTGCAGAATCGGCCTTAATAGGTAACCGTAACATTTTTCAATTTTTTTTTTTTTTTTTTTTACATATCACAGAAAGGTCTGGGTAAGCTAGACTTATTGTCCACAGTAAAATACCCCTGTGGATAATAAAGTGATATATTGACCATTGTCCTCCTTTTTAAAAAAAGTAGTGTGTTTTCATTATAGATAAATAGCGTGCTGCCACTGTCATGCCTGTGGGGCATTGCTTAAATCTTCTGAGCTTACAGGGTCTTTCCTTTTACAAGATTTACCATCTCACCAGCTGAGAACAAAAAGCCATGATTTCTATTACTGTGAGAGTGTTTTATTTATATGGTGCTCCAACAGGCCAGTCAGATAACAGTCAGGCAGGGGGTAACACTGTGGCAGTGTGTTTCATACAACTGATGTGTAGAGGCTACATACTCTGTACAGCGTGTGTGTGTGTGTGTGTGTGTGTCTCCCTCCCCCCCTCACATTCTCCGATGTGATTCCACAGTCGTGACATTGATCCAGGCCCACTTTGATCTTGCTCTTAGCTGTTGCGTCTTCTCTCTCCCTCCTGCTATCACCCTCCACTCCCTCGTGGCCGGACTCTCCAGCTTTTAACCCTGACCAGCCCTCGTCTCATCCCATCAAACCCCACCCCCCCGCCCCCCCCATCATTCCATCACGCTGTCTCTCCGGTGGATCGGTCGGTGGCGTTCCTCCGCTCCCCTCCGCAGAGTTGTGTTGCTAATGAACCGACCTGCTCCGTGCCTCAGCCCTGACTGCCATCAGCTTCGACTAGGCGGCTGATGGCTGAAGGAATTTAGCGGTAATTGAACAGAGAAAGGAGGGAGAGCAGAGAACCGCAACACACGCTGACTTCTCAGAAGCTGCTGCATCTTGTCGTCTCTTCCATCATCCTTAAGTCTGAACATTGCACTCAATTAACTCTGATATCATATAGGTGAATCAAACAGCCTGTAGAATCTGGTTTTCTGCAGTTTGAATCCATTTTTGTCTTTTGCATATTTCCCCCCAAAAAAAACTGTTTTTAAAAAGAAAAATATGTATTGCTTTCTCTCCGGTCTTGAAGCAGACTGAATGAATAATATGATTATGACAGTATGGAGCTGTGGCGTCAACTTTGCTGGAAATAAAGGTTCAAATTCTAAACATATTGTGAAAATGATAAGTCACAGTACATTTGGCTTTTGGAGCGTTCACTCTGTTGTTTAAAAAGAAATCCGACCTTTTCTTTCTATTGAGTCCAATTTATAGATCAGATTCATTTATGTACTACATTTTGGATAATGTATTAGAATTCGATTCAGTGTCCAGGAAAAATTCATAAAATGCAGTGTCTAAAATCACATAGTAGTTTTTAAAAAATAAAGTTTTTAGTTAAGCAAAGCCGTTTCAACAAATAACAGTATAAAAGGCTCAGTCTCACTTCCTTTACCTGGTCTGGGTATCTCTGACACTGACATAAAGGCTTACACAAACCAAATGGCAGGTCCCTGTTTTTCAGTGTGTGGGTCGTGCTATTCCTCTATGTATGCAATATGAAAGTTAAACTAAAGTATTAACTAACACTTAAGCACACCCACGTGCCTCGTTTGGATTATATTCCCTTTCTGTGCTGTAACAATTCTATAACAGCGTACCAGTTATGGCTGCAACTGTTTCATATAGTTTGTACTTAACTCTTTTATTGGATTCCATTATGCTGTATTTGTAATTATGAGTTCTATTTTTTTTTTTTTCTTTTTGGCCAGTACCCTTATTACCACAACACTATGCAATGCATTAAGAACACAACATTTGTCCAACTGGCATATGACATGTAATATAAACCCATATTTATACCCAGAGCTGCGGTTTGCAGCCAGCTCTGTCTTTTACGCATGTGGCCCAAAGAATTGTATTTGTGGGCCAATGGATGTCACATGTCCAGCAGCAGTGAGGCTGCCAGGCCAAAATAACAGTCCAGCCAGCTCACTGTCACTCCTGATGCTTCAGCCTTAAACAGAGAGATTTCTCTTTCCGCCCTGTACAGGGTTTAATGCAAAGTTGTTGATGCAACTTAGAGGCAATTCAGGAGCATTTAGCTTGATGCAACTTTCTGCAAATGCAAAGTCATTGTCATGTTCCAGCAGTAAGACTGCGCAGCTTTTAGAACAATAGTTTTACAAATTATTTTGCAACCGGCTGTATGAAAATGATGATTATCCATAGCTGTGAAAGCAAAGCATGCTGGGTTCTTACATGTATTATTCAATGATTCAGATGCTACTGGATTTACCTTTAGGTCACGTTTTAGAGCACGCATCCTTTTTTGTGTTTGTGTTTTTGAATGCGTGGTAGAGACATACACACCTAAATATGTCACACTATCCACAAATTAAAGGTTGGCAGAAAAAGGTGGCATCCTTTGATGTCTCACACACACACGCACACGCGCACACACACACACACACACATACACACACACACAGGGAATCCTAAAGCCAGCTTTTATCTCGGTGAGATGATTTGCTTTCAGATAACTAAAGTTGCTCTGAGCTGCCTTCACCCTCATTTCCTTTCTTTCTTTTCTACCATTATCCCTTCATCTTGGAGAATGTCCTTTTCTTTGGTGGTGTAAAACTCTTAAACCCCCCACACACCCCCACCCCCCCACCCCTCGTCTGCTCCATTCTGGCTCTCACTACTCTTTTGCTCTATTTGCATTCGCACCTCCCCAGTGAAACCGAGCTCATCCCTCACTAGTGTTGTTTTCTTTTGCTCTCCACAGTCTCTCTCTCTCTCTCTCTCTCTCTCTTTTCTGCATTCACGAGAAATATAGTTCCCTCGAAGCATTTTACGATTGTTTTCTCCCTCTAACGCCACAAGAAGTAAATCTCCTCTGCAGGCCAGTAAATGATGTGAGGGGAGGATGCTGAAAAATTAGTCTTTTGTTCATGTCGGTCTTAAACAATGGGGGAAAGGGAAGTGGAGAGCGCGGTGGAAAAGACAAATTCAGGAAGGATTTGAAGAGAGCAGTAAGAGATGATGTGGGAGACACTGGGAAAGTGTTTCGATCTTCATTTAATAATTGAATAATCATCTCCCAGGAGACATGACCTAGAACTGGCAAACAGGGAGAGAGGAAGCAATGGGCCGGGGATGACACACTGCTGCCCCCTTGTGATTTTATGGTGTCACCACTGGAATATTTATATGTGTGTGTGTGTGTGTGTGTGTGTGTGTGTGTGTGCGTGTGTGTGTGTGTGTGTGTGTGTGCTCATCGACGTGTGTATGATTTACAACTGCAGCCTGTCTCTGTCACACAGATAGGGGCCCATGTCTGTGATGGGAGAAAGAGAGGGCTTTTGGATGTCAGGAAAAGAATCTATTTTATTTTGTCACACAAACTACACAAATTCATACACACACACACACGTTCATACAGCCCCAGACACAGAATCAGACCTTATCTTCCCGTCAAGTTGAGTCTTTTTTTAGAGGTGACACTGATATATGAGCTTTGGCAGGGGGAAAAACATGGGGCAGGACGTTGATGGCTGACATGAGTGCAACGTTGTGCTCAGGGTGATGTACGAGCACGGGGGTTAGGGGACAATGCTACACTGATACCAGGAGAAGGAGCTGTGGCCCTGGGGCCCTGAGCCCATGCTGAAGAGTCAGCGCTGCTGCCTGTGCATGCAGCAGCCCTGCAGCCACAAATACGCACACAGTCATACACACTCACCTACTTTGTGTTACTGATATTGTGATAACTCTCAAAAGAGATGTCTTTGACCCCAGGTGTACATTCAAGCAGAAAGCAGCTGAAATACAACTTACTATATAGTGTTTATACCTGTGTGTGTGTGTGTGTGTGTGTGTGTGTGTGTGTGTGTATTTTAATAAACTCATGTTGGGTTTATTAACATATTAACATGACAGTTGACTGAAAACAAAACATGATGTATGATATATGTATGTGTATGTGTTATATGTGTATTATATAAACAACACAGTCAGCTTTGTCATGCTATAGTTTTTAAACACGCTTTAAACTGGACCTCATTTCTTTTTGAACATAACATTTTTTTAATGTATTGTGTTGCAGGTAGTAAAGACGAGATTTCAGCATGATTGTTGTGTATATACAGTATATTCTAGTAATTCTAATAACTATATTAATCCTGGCCATGTTTTTGTGTTTGCAGTCTGAGGAGGGAGGGCTACACCATGCAGGTGAACGTCAATGACTACCTGGACATCTACTGCCCCCATTACAATGACAGCCAGCGCATGGTTGGCACCGGAGAGCAATACGTCCTCTACATGGTCAGTTACCGCGGTTACAGGAACTGCGACCCCCAGCTGGGCTTCAAGAGATGGGAGTGTAACAGGCCTCATGCCCCCCATGCCCCCATCAAGTTTTCGGAGAAGTTCCAGCGCTACAGCGCCTTTTCACTAGGCTACGAGTTCCACGTTGGGCAGGAGTATTACTACATCTGTGAGTGAAATCAAACTATAACCAATATACTATCAATACACATCTATTTTCTATTTTCTACAATATTAATGGCAAAGGAAGATAAATATTTTTATTTTCTATTTTTTCTGATGGAGGAGATCACTAGAGCTGTGATCAGACAAACACTTCTGTATAACATGTTTTTGTTGATGTTGTCTATCCCCAGGTAATTTCTGGATAACAAATTGCTGCTTCACATCTCATCATATCACCCTGTAGGCAGGCAGGCTCATCCATTATGTTGATTGCTAATCAAATTAACTCACAGCAACCATGTGCCAGTATGACACTGTATAAATAATGAGCTTTTAGCTTGTCATAAAACAAATAAAAAAACAAACAAACAAATATCTCGGGCTTAAGATAGATGTTGCATGCATTAAATTGCTGTGCTCGCTGAATCTACAATTCTTGATGGGTGATGTCTCTGCAAAGTTTGTTCTGCAGCATCAATATCTTAAAAAGAACTCACTGCAAAGGCTGACTTTTTGAGCTAGCCTAAAAATATATATATTTTAGTTTTGTTCATACAGCCATGTATGTAAATATCCATCAAAGGTGAAAATGGCTTATATATGGACCAAACACACACAACCACACTGATATATCAGTCTTTATTAGTTATATATTGGCATCGGTATATACTGTATATTGTCTCATAAATTAAAACCCACACAGTATTTATCTTTACCATAAAAGCAATAGGATTTATATCCAGACAGTTTATTTTACTGTGTATGCTTAAACCCTGACACCAGGAAGAGCGTCGCCTGAAAATCAACAGTCGAGCTGTAATGTGACTATGGTTTGTTTGTGTTTGGAGAGCGAGCACACTTTGTCCAAGTCATTGCACACAAGCACTGTGCGCACATAAATATAGGTTAGCGTGATGGTGATCAATTGTGCAATGTTTTTCACAGCCACGCCCACTCATCACCATGGTCGCAGTTGCCTGAGACTACGAGTGTACGTCTGCTGCTCCACGGGTAAGTCTCTCGCTTTGTGTGTGTGTGTGTGTGTGTGTGTGTGTGTGTGTGTGTGTGTGTGTGTGTGTGTGTGTGTGTGTGTTTTTTTTCAGGCTCCCACAAACCCACTCACTCACAGATACACATACACACATCATCTGCATACAGATGTATATATAATATAGGCAGAGCTATTAATACAGAGTGTCCTCTGCAGCATTGTCACTCACACAGTCGAACCTCACTCACTCATACTGTTTCTCCCTTCTTTATCTCACTTCCTCTCCTCACCTCTCCTCCCTCCATCGCTCCCTCACTCCCTGTCGGAATCCATTTATTTATGTGTGCGGTCAGTGGGTGGCTATGTATATGTAGTGTTAACCTCTCACACGCTCTCCTGCCATCCTTCAATCTCTTGACCCTCTCTGTCACAGACACACACAGACACACACACACACACACACACACACACACACACACACACACACACACACAGAGGCTGTGATCCCTGGCCTGTCCGCTCCTTTTAACTTCCATAGTCCCGTCATGTTAACCTCTCCTCCCCCTTTTCACTCCCACCCCACCAGCTCCATTGCTCACACACACACACACACATTACCTCTGTCCAGTTGAATCTGCCTCTCCTTATTTTCCCTCCTCTCTCTCTCTCTCGCTCTCTCTCTCTCTCTCTCCATCGTCTCCTTATTTGCTTACTCATGTTCTGTCTCTGAAAGCTTCTGGTGATGTTATGTTGTGTCAGTCTTTCTGTGCCGGGGGGGGGGGGAGGCACAGAAAGACTTCCCTTGTCAATCTCTTACACATTCCTCTCGAGATGCCTGCTTGGATGCGGTTTAAGTCCTTTGGGTTGGAGCAATAGTTTACCCTGTGCTCCCTCACTCTCCCCTTCCTCCTCCTCTTCTCTATCATTCACGTTCTTCTCTCTATCTTTCTCTCTCTTCCAGCCTCCGATGTGGATGATGAGCCAGAACCCACAGAGCCAGACTACACACTCAGACCAGGCTTAAAAATTGATGATATTGGTGAGTCACATGTACACTCACTCAGACTTCTCCTGGCACGTGTAAGTGTGGATTTATCCAGCTCGTCTGGATTCACAGAAAAAAAAAAAAACACAGGTGTGTGTTTATCATCCAGATCAGTTTTTTGTTTCCATTAAAAAAAGAAGATGCAATGCTCCTGTTTATTATAGTAAATGTTACTCCCTGTCTGAAATAACCACAAAATGAAATGCAAAATATGTTTTGAGACTGTCCCATCCCCAGGATTCATTCATGTGCAGGCATTTTAACGTAGATGGCATTTTAAAAATGTAGACAATCACAAATCTTGAAACAATGACAGCAGATTAATATGCGGTGGCAGAGTAATCCGTTAATTAGCCACACACAATCAGAAATCTAAAGTGGCCGGCCAAAGCGAAATGTGACATTTAAAAAAAAAGAAATCTCCCGGCACAGTTAACTTCACAGCACCAGCTGGCTTGGCAAGCTGCTGAGCCCGCGAAGCATCTACGACACATGCATATTTATTTTACATCCGGTTAACAGTTACACAGTTTCATAGTTATTTATTAATTTTAAAAAAAAACTTGTTTGGATTTCCTGTCGTTAACTTCTGAATCTTGGCAAGATGTTGTCCTTTGCCCTTTTGTTGCTCTTGTCAGTATTATTACACAGCTGGTGTGATCATGGGCCTCATGTGGAAGCTGTTCGGCCCGCGCCAGCGTTTGATGTCTGGCAGCGAGAAGCCGAGCAGTAAATCAATAATTGACAGGTTTCAGGATAATCTCTCCAGATGATTATGTGCCTCTCATTGTTTATGGCAGCACAGTGCAACAACACAATACACAAGTATGCATGCATATGTAGCATGGCCCAGCTAGCTGCTTCCCATTACGCAACCAGACATATGGGTATCAATCACCACCCTGTCCAGCTTTAACGCTCTTCTCCAAAGTCGCCCGTAAAGTATGCTGCTGTGTGTGTGTGTGTGTGTACACCTGAAAGCATGCGATTGTGTAGTAAATCAGCCTGTTCTCATAACTGTCATGAGGAAACTCATCACTGGCTGTGGCGAACAGCTGCGGGTCGCATGAGTTTGTTGAGAAAACTCTCCTTCACGTTTTTCCCCACTTCTCTCCATCGCTCTTTCATCCTGCGTCTCTGTCACTCAATCCCTTTTCTCCATTTTCCCTCCTGGACCAAAAGCGGGAACGCAGTGAAGGGGAAAGCCACTAAAATTCCGTTCATTTGCCGTATGATGTGTGAAATTGAGTTTTTTTAATCTTTTCCTTGCATATACATTTTGGGAGTCTATATGCATTCATGTCACCATGGTGACGTAAAGAATATCTTAAAAAAATATTTTCATTTTTATTTCAAATTGACATTGTGTTTATTTGTTCATGCTTCTCACCTTTTCGGTAATAACAGTTATGAGTTATTCCTGTTCCTGCCACATGCACTATGCTACCACTTCCTGTGTCTTTCTTTTCAGCAAATGTAAACACAATGGATGCACATTTAAAAGGTCCACTTAAACCCAAATCACACATAGTCCACAACTGATTACACGGTACAATACATGAAATGCTACAATAATTTCTACATAAGAAGAGTTGTATTTAATGCTGTACTGTCAGAGAGCATGGAAATACTGTTCATTTTGAGTGAACGGCTGACACAACAGCAGAGCACAAATCACCACAGCTCTCATGGGTCATTTTCACCTGTAGTGCTGCGTTGCCAATTAAATTAATTGGATCGCCCTAGTGGTGCGAGAGGAAGTGAGGAAATCAGCAGGGAGCTGTGAAATGAACTGAAAACAAAGAAGCCTCCCTCATTCAGAGTCCTCCTGACCGCCGATTAGACTCATCACATCACAGTTCTAATGACTGTTATTCAAAATTCACATCAGCACATTTACACGACCACAAGGCGACGCAGAGCGCTCGGTTGAAATCTGCCTGATTACTATGTCTGTAAATGTTGAACTAAACAGAATATTGAATATTGCAGAAACCTCCCCCCCTCCCCCCCCCCCCCTTCCTGCTCACAGTTTGTTTCCTGGGTGCTGCCTTATTCAATCAGTGTCTACAGCTCAACAGTGGCTCCCTCCTGAATACGGCCTCCAGTATTCGATTTCATTTAGATCTCATTTACAACATGGAACGGTGCTAGTAGCTCCCCGTGCAGCCATGTGATTACTGATGCTGTTCAGTCGGCGGATACTCGTTTACCAACCCTGTTGGCTCAGGTTACAGCATCTGCCGATCAGATCAGGCCGTTAATGGAGAAATCAGAAGCTTTTCCTTTAATGGGGTTTATTGTAGCAATTACCACCGTTTTCAGCCATGCGTGTGTTTGGTGTACCTTGCAACATCAGCTTGGATAGCAGTGGTACCACACACACACACACACACACACACACACACACACACACACACCATTATTTATATACTGTACTTATATATAATGACTACGCAGATCCCTTACCTCGTACATATATATGCTCTGCATATGCCCATTTGATTTTCTCCAACCATAGTTGCTTTATATTTTTTCCTGAATTCGTCATAGATAAATCGGTGTTATATGTTTATGGGGATGTAACAATATGTCCAACTAGGTTTAGAAAAATGCTCCAATGTTATATGGCACTTTTATATGTCACTCGTTTTAAATGGTAAACCCAATTTACTGGCCCTCAGGAGAAATGGTCATCTTCTGTAAACATTCGTGTTTGTTCTGAATTTTGTTGAGTATTACAAAATTACGTATTGACGAACCAGGGAGGGTCTAATATTGTAACCTGTGTGTCTATGCGGAAGTGGAGCACCATTCCATTGAGGACATTCTAATCTGGGAACGCCACAAATGATCATTTCAGCAGGATTACCACACAGGTGAATCAACACGTCCCCGAGTGTCAGCAACACTTTAAGATAATTATTCTCGTTATGTCTTTTTACAGCACTTTCCTATTTAATTGCAAAACAATTAGAAACACAGTGTGCACAGGTTGACCGCTCATGTTTAGTGCATACTGCACAGTACACTCCAGTAAACACAGTTAGAAACTCTTTGTTTTCATCAACACAACATTCAGATTCATTGACACCTCTTGACGTCTGAGCTTCCTAATTATCAGTTAGAACCTGCATGCTGGTCTGCTCCAAAATCTACACACGCAAGCACAGATTCGGACGCCGACAAAAGCGCACCCACAGTTTGACGTACAGCTTACTTGTGCAACTGGTTTGGCTCAAAACATGTCTGTGGGTCACGCCGTCTCACTGTACTCATCCTGCACTCTGTGCCAAAATGCACAGTCGTAATTATGTGTTTATCTTTTACGGGTGGTGAGAAATACGGTGTGCGAGGAGGTGTTTACTGAGACAATAAGCGCAGCCACGCTTCAGAACCAGTTGCGTGAGATTCTTATCTGTCTGCTGTTTGTATCTTCAAAACCGCATTCTCCTGTCTATCAGTAAGTGTCCTGACCCCTCGGCTGCATACTCCTGTTCCTACGGTTACAGAGCGGTCAAAGCACTTAACCTGAATCCTGCTGCTGCATAGACCTCGTTAGATCAGCCAGTAAAGCATACCGGAGGCAGCCATCTCTAAAACCAGGTGTCTGCCCCGTCATCACTCTTTTGTCTGACCCACACAGCAGCTGGAAACACTGTGCTACTGTACAGATCATCCCCACTTCACCCCGATGCCATCAGGCCATAAACACAACAGTTCCTAATCAGCATCCACTGACTTTTGTACAGACGGAAAATTGTGCCACTGTCTGGTCTGCAGTCTCATTAATCAGGTGACTGCTGGAGGCGTGTCTGGCCGCACGCGTGTCTCATAAGTGCAGGAATGCAGCGAACTGCCTGGTGGCTTGTGTTTTTGCCCACTGGCGAGACCTGGGTGTACAGTTTGTAACCCTTGACAAAACAACCAGCTCAGTACACCACCAGGTGCATGTGTTCCTCAGCCGGGAGAGCGCTGGCAGTACATATGTGTCACTTTATCAGAACAGTGAGGGATCTCTGATGACAGCTGCAGTGTGCTGTGCGACTGCTGTTGTGTTGCCTCTGTAGCAGACTAACCACATTTCAGTGGGAGGGGGACTGTCTGTACTGATAGCTGCCTTTTGTTCTGCCCGGCTGTTTGGTACAAACAGAGCTGCTCGTACAAGCAGCAATTGTGCGAACAAATTATTAAGTCAGATGAAGTTGTTTTTTTTTTTAACTTTTGTTAATTTTCAAGTTTAGATAAATATTTGCAGCCATTGTGACAAATGAATATGAAGACATCCTCTCCGTTTTTGTTTTCCCAGATGAATTTAACCCCTTTGTTCCCAAGCTGGAGAAGAGCGTCAGTGGAAGCAGTCCATCCAGGGATCGCCTGCTCCTCACCGTGACGATGCTCATTCTGGCCGTTCTCTTCATCTCCTAGCAACGGCCATCCCAGCATCACCATGCCAACTAGCCTTGGAGGCTGTACAGTATCAGTGGGTGGGAGGGGAAGGGGCAGTCAGGAGAGGAGAGGAGAGTTAAGGTACCACAAATAGAGCAGAAGGCAAGAGGAGCAAGACTTTGAAATAAGAGTTTTCGAGCATCAGAGTGTGACAGTGTGTGTGTGTGGGTGTGTGTGTGTGTGTGTGTGTGTGTGTGTACAGCTGTGTATGTGATGGTGTGGTTTTGGTAGAGTTGAAAGACCTTCAGGCACGAGATGACACAGACTGAACTGTATATTGCATTGAAGTCAACCTGTGCACACAGGCCGACTTTGTAGACTGTGTGTGTATGTGTGTGCGTGAGTGTGTGTGTGTGTGTGTGTGTGTGTCTGAACAGGCCACAAGTTGAGCTTGTTGAATCATGCACAGAACACAGAGCATTTATACAACTGCAGAGGAGCGGGGGGCTGAAAATAGTCATACAAAGAAGAAGCATCAAAACCACCCAATTGAAAACTACTTGAAGACTTCACCCTGGATCCGATTGGCTAAAACGCTTCCTTAGGGCTAGTTGCCATAGTTTCATGCAACGAGACTTAGACTGAACTCAATTGAACTCAAATGAACTGAATCAAAAAGAATTCAACAGAAGTGAACTGAAATTGCCTTTTTTGGGGGAGGTGGGGGTTGTTGTTTTCCGTTCTTGATCTTGACGCTGGGATCTTCTCCCAGTCCACAGACAAACAAAGGAATCCGCTGATGAACTGTGTCAAAAAAAGTCAAAGTAATTGATTGTTCAAACACACCCGGGGACTCCAGATGCAAGAGTTTTAAGTTGCCGTCTCCACTCTGCCGTGTCGTCCTGTTCTCATCAGTCTCGTGAAGGCAGCAGGACTGGATGGGGTCAGGGCAAAATACAGAGCATTTCAAAAACGCGTCTTTCACTTGAGCATCATTAGGGAGGGTGGGGAAGAAAGGGAGGCGTAACTTAGATGTGCCATTGACACAGCAACTGCAGGAGTTTATTGATGTTAAGTTGATGTGGAATTTTTCTTTGCTGTCTTTGGGTCGTCCTCTGTCGCCTCCAAATCAACCTAAAGCACACAGTGGCTCCAGAGCAGCCATGGATACTCTGAGCAATACAGCCCTCCTCTTCACTGAATGTCAGCTTTGTGGAGTAGAAGAAGAAGAAGAGGAGGAGGAGGGACAAAGGCAGAGGAACAGTCACTCACACATGCATTTAAGGACACGGACATTAATAAATACTCCATTGGTCCATGTTGGAATCTGCCCGACCAACGTCATCTCTGTATACTCATCTGTCATTTGCCACATGTAAACAGTTTTCTGTTACTGTGTGAGTCTGTGTGTGTGTGCGCGCACGTGTGTCTGGGAAATAGATAGGTGAAAGACTGTGCCATGTGTGAGTGTTAAAGTGCGAGTGAGAACATGTTAAGTGGTACTAACAGCCTGAAAGTACATCAACATACTGTTCATTGTTTAAGTATGAAAATGTAAAAATAAAAAAAAAATCACAAAAACACAACTAAAGCAAAAGTAATACATGCAAACCAAGTGCTTTGGTGGTAAGGTACGGCAATTTCAAAATTCAAACAACTGTACAAGTGGTTGCTTGAGAATAGTGTTTCCATAGCAACTAGCACCTTATTCACCATGGTTACCTTACCCTGCCAATGATGGACCCCTGTAGGGCATGGTTAACCATTGTAGCCGATAACAGTGATGAAGGTGATGAAGATGGATTGCGAGACATTATATGAGGCGTTCAAGTACCTGTGTAAATGTCAAAATGTTCCGAGAATGAAATAACAATGTCTTGAAATCTGCCGAGGTGAAATGTGATGTAAGCATTTTTACAAACTTGAACCTCAGTTTTTTTGTGGTTATGATTTTCTATTTTTTTACTATTATTTGGTTTGTTTCTTTGTGGTGTATAATTGGTTATCTTAAGGATGGAGGTGGGAGTTTAAAAAAAGGGAAAACTGGTCAGTTGAGCCATATGTAAACCTGGGCTGCACTCAGACATTAACATACAAACCTGGTCCACATGAAGAAATATTACCCGAAATATCACAAGCAGCTAATTTCACGTCGATTAATATGATCGAGTCGCATCATAGGAACTGGAGACAGAAACCTATATGCAACTATAGAGACTGAAAGCTGGGAATATTGGCCTTTGGTTACCAGTTTTTGTTTCTTGGCGAAATGTATGATGTTGCTGTTTGACATTGACATGGAAACAATGGGTTTCCATGTCAAATTCAATGAAGACAGTTAAACAGTGAAAGCAAGCGTTTAAAGATTTGTAGAAATATGTTAACTTTTGTTGTCACAGAAAGAGCTTCAGTGAGGATCCTGTAGCTTTGGCACATTGATGGGTTCACTGAAGTATAATACAGTGTATAAACCAGTCCAAGTCTATGTATGGCTCTTGATGGGGGGGGTGTGAAGTTTGGGGTCCTGATTGGGGGGAGGGCGAGGGTGGGGGCTGTGTGAGAGGGCGAAACACTCTTCAAGAAGTTGCACTTATGAACTTAGACACGAGAACGAGGAAGTCTGTGTGTGTGTGTGTGTGTGTGTGTGTGTATGTGTGTGTGTGTGTGTGTGTGTGTGTGTGTGCACGTGCACACGTGCCCATCTGAATGTCAGTGTTTGTCAGGGATAGTATGAATCTGAGATCATCTGGCTACTTCATAGCTGTGCAGGAGCTTTAGCATGAGACACTGTCTGTCTTAGTGTGTACTGGTGTCAGTGAGTGTACATGTGAGCGAGCGAGCGAGCAACAGTCTCTTTGTTCCTGCTCTTGCCAGGTGTGTATGTGTGAGAGTGTGTGACCGATTGTTGTCTGGCAAAACAACAAAAGCATTTAATAGTGTTGGGAACAACAATTTACAATCATGTTTACCTTTGACTGGAATGACTTTAAATGAACTTGAAAATAAACTGTAAACTGAACAAACCATAACAGAGGTTATAACGGTGATCAAGATAACAAAATAATAAGCTTACAAATCCTACTTTTAACCAGATGTGCGTCTGACTCTTTATTTGCCCGCCTTTCTAATCCGCCCTCGCCCTCGCTCATCTGCCTCTGTGCATGTGAAAAATAAACATGGAGCTAATCCAAGACAACAGATGGAGGGGTTGCACGAAGGGTTTTACCTGGTATTCCGTTCTCTGTTGATAATGTTGTTTAGTGGCTCACAGGTGTGAGTTTTCCATATCAAAGCTGGTGTGGCCATGCTTTCCCTGAGCAGTAATACCGTTACACGCTCCGTTTAGGAGAGATCAGCACTTCAATCACTAGCCCAGCATTTGAATGACAATGGGACAGTGCAGCGGCGTGTGTACCTGTATGTCTGCACTGTCTGATGGAAGGATAAAGCCGCCGCTGATGTCAGAGCAAAGCCAGGCTCATTGTCTAAGATCTTATGCAACAGGTCTTTGTGTAATTTTCTCCAGTGACTCACAGGACAGTTACAAGGAAGAAGATGGACAGATAGAGGTCAGCTGATAGAGGGGGAGGGGGTGAGAAATCGCCTGTTTGTCATATGTGATGAACTCATATATAACAAAGTGGGGTTCTTCTTATCCTGTTGATCTAATGTTTCCACACAACAGCATCATCATTTCCATTTAGAAACAGATGGATAAGCAGCTCAGGCTCCAGGCAGTGATTCAGATGTTAGAAAAGTGGGCTTCAGGGATGAATAATATGACTGACACCACCCAACAAACCAAATCCTGGCCAAATGAAGTCTGCTCTCCCGACATCTCTCTGACTCACTGTGGAGTGACTTCAAGCTCCCAGAAATACTTTATATAATTAAAGAGGTAAACTCAATCCCAACCTCAGGGAACGAACGTTTTTACCAGGAATGATGGATCAGTGTCATAAAAACAGGTTAAGTTAACTTTCAGATCATGTATCTAGCAAAAAAAAGTACATATTAAATTATATTTTAAAAAAAGTGGAGCAGCATACACAGCTATGAAATCTATCTCCATCCATCTCCATGCTGCAGGAGCAAATGCTGACCACTTGGTGCCACTGTTCAGTCTCCACTTTGGTGAGAATAGGTGCTGTGCCCCAGTGCCCTCGTCTTGTAATCCTTGATCTGAACACATAAATCTATTAATGCCACAAGGGCCATTGTGTAACTTGAGTCACTGGGATTAAACATGCGGATTTGTTTTTCTGCAATTATGATATGACTGTTGATTTGCAGCAGGTTGAAGCAGGTGAGTTTGTGGAGGTGGGCTGGTTTTGACTCCCCAGAGGCGAAACATAGCTGCGAAGGCCAAACACTGAACTCTCACATACAGCGAGAAATTATGCAAGCGCCATTCATCCGAGGCTTCTGCAAACAACTGTACACACTCAAGGCCTTCCAGTCACTGGCATGGACGCTGCTCTACAGTCTGCATTCATTTATCACAGTAAGGCAGGCTGGGGAGAAAAATCTGTGCCTCCTCTAATGAGGGCCCAACCACAGACGTTGCAGGGTCGGTTACAGCCTCGCGCACTGGGAGGTGCGAAAAGCCCTATTGTTCTTCGAAAAGATTTTATTATTTTATTTATTTTTGCTTATTTATTTATTTTCCCTTTCCTTCACACACATTGAGCCTTTTTTGTGGTTCCCATGGGCGAAAACTGTTTAAAGTTTGCACAAACACTGGCACAAGATAACAGTTTATGAAAACTCCATGATGGGATACCTAACTTCTTTATTAAAGCAAATAAATCATCTTTCCTATATATATTGCATTAGGCGTAGGAGCCATATTGGCTAAGTCGATAGGTTTCCTTTGAAGATGACAGTGTACCTGTAATACAGCTAATAGTGCTTTAATGTGTGACACGTTATTTTGGGGTCATGATGACCTCATACAGTTCAAAGCAACATGGATTTTTGCAAAATAAGGGAAGTCTTTCACTAAAACAACATTGAATGGATGCCTATGCGGATGTTCCCACTGACACAGCGTACCCTTGTTACCAGCACTATTTCAAATATACAGGACATGGCATCACCAATACAACTGCCACTTGCCAAAGACAAAGAGATTGCAGGGTTCAGGATAAGGTTCAACGACCTCTATGTAAATCCTTTACAAAATATTCTTATAAAAACATTACATCATTTCACTGTGTTACCATGACCTATATTGTAATAATCCACTGTGCTGATCCTCTCTTCAAACAGTACCAATGCTCAGATGAACATGTTTCTCACAAAGAAACCGCCAGCCAACTCTATAATCTGGGGTCACATGTACTGAGAGTATTGAACAGATACCACCACCAGAAAGTATCACTCCGAAATATAATCAACAACCTCCAGAAAGATCTGGCGAAGACAAAAGATCAACTGGTGAAAACCCAAGAGCAACTGGAATTGGCAACAGCATGTGCTTCAGTCACACAAGATGGTATGTCACCACTCACATTTATTACAACAACAATAGCCAGCCATTGTTAATTTGGAAATTGCCTACATCAATAATCAATAATCATTGCGTTCTTATCTCCTTACAGAAAAAACTGACAGGAGTACCCAAACAGAACCAGATTCACAGCAACAAGACGACCATTAAAGACCGCAAGTGCTGACATCGTCATTTTCTTCCTCTTAAGTTCTTAAATTCTAATAAGTTCGAAATTCTCAATAAAAATGTTTTATTTAAAACTTTATTTAAAGCACTTCCATACTTACAGCTGCTGTTTGTTTGTTTTATTTTACTTACACCATTGCACCCAATGAAAATGCAGTGTAAACAAAACAAAAAAGAACGAGCCAGTGATGATGCTAATAATAATGACTCATGGCAGAAAAACAAAACCACACTGAATAAAGCAGGTCAAAGGTGAAGTCTGGTTGTAGGCTGTAGCTGACGTAGAAAAGTTGGACGAAGCAGCTACACCCATCCGTCCAAAACACACCAGAGCCGAAAGACAACGGCTGTGTCCGAAATCGCCCACTCTGCTGATCCTCTCTTCAAACAGTACCAATGCTCAGATGAACATGTTTCTCACAAAGAAACCGCCAGCCAACTCTATAATCTGGGGTCACATGTACTGAAAGTATTGAACAGATACCACCACCAGAAAGTATCACTCCGAAATATAATCAACAACCTCCAGAAAGATCTGGCGAAGACAAAAGATCAACTGGTGAAAACCCAAGAGCAACTGGAATTGGCAACAGCATGTGCTTCAGTCACACAAGATGGTATGTCACCACTCACATTTATTACAACAACAATAGCCAGCCATTGTTAATTTGGACATTGCCTACATCAATAATCAATAATAATAATCATTGCTTTCTTATCTCCTTACAGAAAAAACTGACAAGAGTACCCAAACAGAACAAGATTCACAGCAACAAGACGACCATTAAAGACCACAAATGCTGACATCGTCATTTTCTTCCTCTTAAGTTCTTAAATTTTAACAATAAGTTCGAAATTCTCAATAAAAATGTTTTATTTAAAACTTTATTTAAAGCACTTCCAAACTTACAGCTGCTGTTTGTTTGTTTTATTTTACTTATACCATTGCACCCAATGAAAATGCAGTGTAAACAAAACAAAATAAAAGAACGAGCCAGTGATGATGCTAATAATAATGACTCGTGACAGAAAAACAAAACAACGCTGAATAATGCAGGTCAAAGGTGAAGTCTGGTTGTAGGCTGTATCTGACGTAGAAAAGTTGGACGAAGCAGCTACACCCATCCGTCCAAAACACACCTGAGCCGAAACACAACGAATCGGGTGATCCTCCAGTGTGGGCACACCCCTCGCTTCCCACCCGTGACTGGCACAGCGAGGCAGGGGACGCCATCCTCCTCCTCTGCGTCATGACTCCTGCTCACAAAACCTGTTCCCTGCCACGTGACTCCCATCCACAATATTCACGTTGTCAACCAGCCTTGAGATAATGTGATCAAGGCATCACAATGAACATAAGGAGCGAATGCGTACATGTGTTCGGTGCCCACATACTGCATGTGTCAGGCATGTCATGTCGCATTTGTGTGCTTGTGTATGTGTTGTTGTGTATGTGTGCGCAGCTATGGCTCCAGAGCTGCAGAGGGTGAAACCTTGCTGACTCGCTTGACGTCACGTTGTGGCAGCTGGGGCCAATTCAGGCACGTTCCTTCCCTCAGCTGCTCATCAGGTCTGCTGTGTGCTGCTGAAACTCAGGTGTGAATCAGCGAGCCACTGATAGAGGTACAAACCTTCCTATTATTAATGACACTGTCTTTTAATGGTCTGGTGCTGCTTTTTTTTTGTTGTTTTTTTACACACATCTCTTTGGATTCAGAGCAAAAGCTTTACTCTTAACTTTTGTTTTCTCCGCAAGGTCTCAGAAGAAGCTTCACTTGCATGCAGGGCCCATGGCCCCTTGTTATGTTGACGCTGAAAACAGCTCTCACTTGCACATGGCAGATTTCCCAGCAGGTTTGCAATTTAAAGATGTAGTTTAATCAATAATCACTGATGCCGATCATTTCATTTCACGTATCGAAAGCCTTATTTTCATATAAATACATTTCTGCTTCTCATTTCCTTACTAGATCTAATCTTTTACATAGCCATATACCTTTCCTGGGAATGATGTGATCTGTAAGTGATGTGTCTTTGCCTATGGAAAAAAAGAATTGGTCATTCCCTGGATACACACATAGGAATGACACAGACATTTCCTCAGTGATTATGAATGTTATATATCAGCTTAACTGTAAATACCTTGCTCTTAAAGCTTCGCACAGACAATGCGTGACGTGTTCGATGTCACTGGACACAGGATTTGGCTGTCGTGTTCCTGAATCTGTTGTGTGTGTATTCTTTAGGAATCACGGTCTGCAGACATCTTCATCATTTCACAGTCACACTGCGAGCAGAACAACAGCGTGGAACTCGTGCGACATGCAACAGCCCACAAGCTTCACGAGTGCCATCAGCGAATCAAATGATTTCTTATGAAGAAAAATTAGTTTTTTTTTAATGACCAACATCGATGAAATGCTAACTCGCACCATTCTTGTTTATATGGTTTCCTTCCCCTTGGTTTCTCATCCCTCACGTGGCTGCAGCATGCTTGGCCCCATTAGCGCCTACTCTGCTCTCCCTGTATGTTTTCATCCTCCCTCTGAACGGCTGCTCCGATGCTGTCAGTCAACCCCAGATTGATGCTTTTGGTGTTAGTCACCGCCTGGCTTTCCCCCCGTCCTCTCATCACATGTCCCCTTCTTGTCTATGTTTAGCACTAATCCGCTAGTTCTGAGACAGCATCTGTACAGCCCCGACAGATGGGAGGGTTATATTTACTCCATCTTTTAGTCTGACATACACAACCACTTAATACACATGTACTTTAACACAATGCAAACCTTAAATACACACTAGATGAAAGATTCATTTATAAAGCCCTTGAGACTATATATATATATATATATATATATATATATATATATATATATATATTATAGCAAGTGGAATTTGAGCACCCCCCACTCATACAGTAAATTTAATCTGTACAGTATACACACACACACACGCAAAATATGATGCACCAATACATATGGTATGTGGGGGTGTGGTGATGTACAGTTGAAGTAAGGATAATCTCATTTATCTTTCACCAACTGCGCTTATTGCACTTATTTTGTGTTTGTACTTGTGTGTCTGTGTGTATTATGTTGTATCTTGGTACTGATCTTAAGGTCAAGCAAGGTATCAAACAGACTCAAACAGAAGATTTGGACCTAATTGATTAATCGGTGTGGTGAAGCTGTGTGGTTTTAACGTACCTCTAATCAGGCCTGTCCTTATTCCTTATCCTCTAATCCCCAGATTATCTGCCTTAAGATTTCCTGAATGACGGTGTCTAGTCTTTGCTCCTAAATTTGTTAATTACTGACGACAACAAATTGCCCCGTCTGAATAGGCGACTGCTGTGTCACACGGTATCTGTATATTTTATGATTAAAGTGTAAACAAAATAAAATGCCACCCCACCTTTAAAATGCTAATTACCAAAATTATTATTTTGACATCCATTTTTTCACAGAGCTTCAAAGAAATAATAGGACATTAATGTACATACTAATGTACCAACTACACATGCCTCAACATAAACACCACATGCCCTCAAATAACCCACATACACAATTCTATATGTGCGGTAGACACACACACGCACACACACAGTGTTGCCATCACTTTAGACATATTGTGTTATTTGTTTTCATGTGGGTGAAAAGATGGTGATGCATTTCTTCACAAGCACACGTTCCCACATACAGCACAACCACCTGTGGCACTCAGTGTGGCCACTGTTCCATATTGCATGCATTTCATTATTTATTCATGTCACATAAGAAAAAAAAATATGTGTGCTTCAAAATGTTAGGTCAGGTGAGGACAACTCATGTCCTCACATGGCTATGATTCACTAATGAGTTTCGATGAACTCTGTAACGCTGTTGCTACAGAAAATAAATTCACCCCTTCATTAGTTCTAAAGCACTGTAGCTGTTCATGCCCCATTTATTCATCTGGATAAAAGGCTTAATGTTCTACTTTACTTTTAGTTTGGCTATGATTGAGCTTTGAAAATCCATGGGGTGCACATAAGTGCAAGCCTGGCTGAAGTAGTGGATAATGGCTCCTGGGACATATGGTGTGTTGTCTGGCTGCTGTTTTGTCCCGAGATTTCCACTTAATCTCTCATGCACCTCATTTTCCTCATTTGTATCCTCAGTTCTACTTTGATCCGAGTCCCTTAAAATGCTGAGTGACTTTAAAACTAACATCTGGCCAATGCACACGCACGCACACATATACACACACACACACACAGAGGCGCGCTCACTCGCACAGACACACAAGTGTAAGCGCGCTAAAAGCGATAAGCACGACTGAAGTTGTGAGCACACTGCGAGTCGCTGTGTCCTGCTTTGGCCAACTGGAAGAATTAATGTAGAAAAAAGTGACAAGCTGTCCTCATGTGATACAGTGACAACGCTTTTGTGTGTCGCTGTGTGCAAGTGTGCAAGTTCCATGATTATTTTAATTAGTTTTCTCGCAGCTGGGTTAATAACTGTTAAATGCTGGGTTTGATTTGCCGCAGCTCCAAGGTTCGATTCCTGAAGCCACGTTTAATGTGAACCTTATTTTACAGGGATTAAGGCACTTGAGACTTTGAACTTTGAATTGATAGTGTAGTTTATGTGATTCTTATCGGAGCTGGAACGACATCATTCTGTTCATCTTGTTGGTGAATGTGTGTGTGCGTGTGTGTGTGTGTGTGTGTGTGTGTAAATGCAAGCTGAATATGTGACTAAACTGAAAATCAGTCATTAGGCATTTATGTTTCCCTGGAGACATTCAAGATGCTGCCAAGGTACTACGCGTTTAAATGAACCCCAGGTCGTAGGAGTTAATTAAAAAAAACCTTATCGGTCTCTGCAGCGTGGAGTGATATCAAGGCACGAGCTCTCTTTCTTTCAAATTGGTTTCAACAGCTCATTTATGACTCTATCGCCCTCTCCCATCCATTCTTAATTCAATCCGGCAATTTAAAAATTAATGAAGATGCTCGTTTGTCAGTTCAGTTCAGAGAAGACTATGCTGAAAGCACTGTTATTAACCTCAGCTCTCCTCAGTCTGGCATTTATCAGCTCCTTGTCACATAGTTTCTCCTCAAATCTTTATGTTTTTCTCCACACAAAATGTTTTTTTTCCCAAATAACTGCAGAAATCGAGGAATATTTATGTAAGTTATTATAATGGGATTTCATTATGTCCTATGGCAAATTATGTTCAGTTTCATAACTCAGCCTGCAGGCTTTTCTGCTGCTCAGCCCTGATATGCCCTGACCCCTGACCCTCATGTCAGTCAAACGCCAGAAATACTCCTGTATTATGATGACAATTGTGTAACACGGTTATTATTGTGATAAATCTCCGCTGGTAGAGTAGATGTAACCTCTACAGCCAAAGGTTGCATTCAGGTCAGTGCATTTCATAATACAGATTGAGCCAATCCTTATCTTGTCTGTTCCGTCTCATTAGAATAATGCGTTGCGATATAGTGCCTCCAACCCGGAGGACAACTGTATTAGAGATATTATTTTTGGCATAAATGTGTTAGTAATAAACTACATAACGCACTCATGTATTATCGAATGCACGCGTATCTATTCTGATGATCTTACCTTTTGCAGTCCCTCAAACAAAACCCTATTTGGACCATTTGTATTTTACTATACACAAGGCCTCAAGTTCCTTCCAGATATCTGTCTGCCTACACACATACCATATTGTAGATGCTGCTATGATAGAACTGCTCACACGATGATTCTTTCTCCTCCTTAGACTTGGTGCAGAGCTGGTGCAGACACCAGCATCGAATCATTAATCTGTCTCGTGTTCGTAAACATTCTTTCATCAGCAGTTACTGTGCTAGAATATGAGGTAATTCTTACCAGTATTTCTTATCGACAACAGCTGACAGGATCCCTGCAAACATCCCCTTTCTTATCCAGTGAAAGGGGAGCAAGTGAAGGACAGGTATTCACTTCTCATCTGCGAACTCTGAGTTGAATTGCACAGGTACAGTTGCCTCATCCAGCACGAGCACCAAGAGGCAATTCCAAAAACATATGCTTAATGTATGTATTTGTGTACTTCTGCAGTGTCTCTGAGTTGAAATGTGTTCACGTAAGATGGACTGACCCTGGGCACATTTTCCACTGTTGTCCAGCCTTCCCTCAGTTCTATAAAACTATCATTATTAGTCATGCAAATGGTCTGATTATGTGCAAGTGCCGGTATATGTAATTGTTTCAGCTTATTACCTTTGTTTGCGCATCAGCATAAGCAAAGCCATTAAGCGAATCCAGCAAATTTATGTCCAGACAGCTAGCAAGATAATGGAACCCCATTTTATGGCTCTGCCACTTGATGGAAATGCACATCTGGTTACTGTGTCAGTCATCACCTTTGACTAAAAGCCTGATGATGTGCATCATTACGCACAGAGAGCGGCGTGATAAATATTTCATAATTTCCAGAAACGCAATTTCATCTTACAGAAGCGCTTGCCCTCGGGGATGTTGACTGAGCGGATGTATATTTATCTTTATAGGTTTGTACATTAAATTCTTTAAAATGGAAAGAAATGGATCCAACCCACACAGTCAAGTACAGCTCAGCAATAGATTATATGTTGGGGAGGCATATAATGGCTTTGCTGATGATGTGTTATAGTGGTGTTGATACATTTGTTTTTTTTAAGCCACTAATGTTGTGTGGCTCTCGAAGGTTGATGTCAATCTGCTGGTCCACCATTCTGGTGCAGAGATATCTCACCAACTGTGATTTTTTTTAAAAAATCTTTATAATTTAGTTCATAATATGATGAAAGTGTGCAGCATGTGAGAGAACATGCTGCTTTTAAAAGACATGCATTGGATCTAGTGGAACTTTTCTTCCATTCACACATTGCACAAGTTTCTGTGATAGAAAAAAAAGTGCAGAATTGGGCCCTAAAATTAAAGGATTATCTGGCACACAGGATAGTCATTGGAAAGCATCTATTTCGAGCTTAATTATACAGAAAACTCTTGATGTGATTTAATGCACTGGGGAGGATTTGACCCCATGTTCTCTCTAAGGAAGAGCACAACAGTTTGTGTAGCATACTAGACCGACCCTGAAAAAAAACACACACACACATGCACACGCACACAGAAAGAATGGACTGAAACTCCTCATTAGCACACATCCCTCAGGCTGTCCTTGATTTACTGTAGAATCAACAGCATATTAACATATGTGTCTTATGGGGCGTTATACCATTCTACTTTACAGGCTATAAATACACGCGTGTCCTCCAAAGAAAAGTTGCAGATGACCAAAAGTCCAAAAATGTCATGTGTTTCAGGGTAGAGATTAAAAGGGAAATACACAATATGGACATGACGGGGTGGAAATGGAGATTTAAAAAAAGGAGGGGATTACACATAGCAGCGGTGAAGAATGATAGATGATAAAGAGACGAGAGATAGAGAGACAATAATAATGATCTGAAAACATCTGGACAGTGCTGTCACTCTAACACAGGGGTGTCAAACATACGGCCCGCGGGCCGGAACCGGCCGCCAGGGGGTTCAGTCCGGCCCTTGGGATAAATCTGCAATATGAAAAAATACATAAAAATCAAAAAATCATGAACTACTTTTTTTTAAATAAATATGCAGTTCCTATGTTGTCTGCCAGGGGCACACTGTTTTAGTTAGGGCAGACAACATGACACAACACTGCCACTGAACTAACATCTGATGTGCTAACATAGAAGATAGAAGCATCTTAGAAGATACAATAAGTAAGCGTAATTACATGAGTTTACTGGTATGGCCCCCTTATGATCAGATTAGGCCGAATGCGGCCCCCAGACTAAATGAGTTTGACACCCCTGCTCTAACAGCAGGAACCTAACCAGTTCAGCTTCACTATGTCATTTCCTACATTTCCCATAACCCCTTTCACTATTCCTGCGAAAACATGCCTGGACATATCTAACTATTGTTTATATGTACTCAGCGGCAGCTGTGATGGTGGAAATGAGGAGCACTCATTTGGAGGGAAAAGCGAGGATTGATGTGTCCATTCCTCAAAACACAACCTGTCTTATCGTACCGTGGTCGACTGGGGCCAGAGGATCTAGATCAGGGGTCGGCAACCTTTGAGACATCAAGTGCCACCTTCAAAATTTCTAGTCAATGAGTGTGCCACTATCAACAATAATAAAACACACACAAACGAGAGATAGAGAGACAATAATAATGATCTGAAAACATCTGGACAGTGCTGTCACTCTAACACAGGGGTGTCAAACATACGGCCCGCGGGCCGGAACCGGCCCGCCAGGGGGTTCAGTCCGGCCCTTGGGATAAATCTGCAATATGAAAAAATACATAAAAATCAAAAAATCATGAACTACTTTTTTTAAAATAAATATGCAGTTCCTATGTTGTCTGCCAGGGGCGCACTGTTTTAGTTAGGGCAGACAACATGACACAACACTGCCACTGAACTAACATCAGATGTGCTAACATAGAAGATAGAAGCATCTTAGAAGATACAATAAGTAAGCGTAATTACATGAGTTTACTGGTATGGCCCCCTTATGATCAGATTAGGCCGAATGCGGCCCCCAGACTAAAATGAGTTTGACACCCCTGCTCTAACAGCAGGAACCTAACCAGTTCAGCTTCACTATGTCATTTCCTACATTTCCCATAACCCCTTTCACTATTCCTGCGAAAACATGCCTGGACATATCTAACTATTGTTTATATGTACTCAGCGGCAGCTGTGATGGTGGAAGTGAGGAGCATTCATTTGGAGGGAAAAGCGAGGATTGATGTGTCCATTCCTCAAAACACAACCTGTCTTATCGTACCGTGGTTGACTGGGGCCAGAGGATCTAGATGTTTCAGAGGAGTTCTCCATTAGAAGACAGTGCTGAGTGGTGAGTGGCCTTGATCCTATGATAATATAACATAAACACACGATGATGCTTTTATTTACTACCTTAATCTTGAATGCAGCTTCATCAATACGTTATTGGTCATAGAATAATGGTCATAATGGTCTGCTGTTAGTGGCAACAGTATTTAAATCAAATGTGTTTGTTGTTAGTGTGTAAAGAGCATTAGCAGATTAATGCCGTTGATGTGACACAGGGTGGATGTTTCATGTACTGTTGTTATTTTTTAACACGGTTTATTTTTAGACGCACGTTGGCTAAGTCATCAGTTTTACGACAGGTACATGACGTTACCCGATTTACCTGATTATCTGGTTAGTGGTGGATGAGCCAACTAGCACAACGACCTGTTTGTTTTCTTGAAGACACATGTGGTAGAACTACAAACACGGGGAGCGCGCTGAGACACTGATAGCTGTCGTCACACTTCATTTGACATCAGAGTGAAAGACTCCTGGTATGATTTAGCTCATCATGTATAACGGCGTGTGTATTTGAATTGTTATACAAGCATCTCATCTCTGTGTTCAAGTGTGTGTGTGTGTGTGACCCAAGTGACTAGCAAGAGTTTAATTGTTAACCCCCAAATGTATTGAATTCCATTTGCTCGTTTTCCTTCTCCCACATTAATCTCAAATCTGCCTCCATTCTCTTTTTATGTGTCTTGTTTGGTGATGTCTCGGTTTCAACAAATGGTCGGCCGATGAGTTTGTTCAGTGGCGGCCTTGAACACCCTCTCTTTTCACACTGCTGCGCAAAACCCACCAGCCCATGCACACACACACACACGCACACACACACGCGCACATACACTGTCCTGATTGTTTCCCTTCGGACACAAACAGCATACCGTTCAGATCCATCACCGAGCAGGAACAAACACAGTTCTGACAGCAGAGGCAAACAGAGACCGGCTGCGGCTGACTGATGTGTGTGTGTGTGTGTGTGTGTGTGTGTGTGTGCGTGCGTGTGTGTGTGTGTGTGTGCGTGTGTGTGTGTGTGTGTGTGTGTGAAATGATGGGGAGGACCGAGACGAGACGAGACGAGCTTTTGATAAGACATAGATGTACGACCACCCTGCATTCTTACCAAATGTTACATCTGGTTTAAGAGGAAAAAAAACCAATTATATTTTCAGAAATCCACTCCTTTGTTTTGTTTTTTTTGTTTTTTTTAAAAAGGCTAATAAGCATTTTTCTATGTTAAATAGAGCGAATAGTTTCTCTGTGTGTTTCCAGTCAGTTTTAAATCTGAACCACTGCTGGACGTTTTAGCATACTGGCATGAGAGTGGTATCACGCACAATTGTTATAAATATCAGAATTTTACTTTAATTGTTATTTTTGCTTTTCAGTACAATGTGCTTCACAAACAGCAGAGCTTCATACAGCAACGTGAGAGAAACCTGAAACCCTGACTTACTGCTTTCATAATCATGGTTTCATAATAAGAGCATTGTGCTGTAAAAGCCGCGAGTCAGTCAGCGCGGCCTTGGCGACGATGGCAAAGGGATACAGTGTAATAAAAGAAATTGTCACTTTGCGGTGGGATTCTCAGCAGCTGATGCCTCGCAGATTTCCTGCTTTCTGCTGTTTACTCAGCTCCGTCTGCTCGTCTCCTGAAACCAAATCAAACCTCCAATAACAAAGTTTCAGCCAACAGGAACAGACAAGCTACAATTAGCAGCTGTACAGGAGTGGTATTACAAATGCGGTATCATAGACTGTAGCGCTAAGTAGGGGGTTTCAGGTTTCTGTGCCTGGAATAATGCTGACCACACCAAAACCATCACACAGGAGTGGACAGTGGAGCGGTAGCTGATGGGTGACTCAGAGCAGGTGGTGAGGTAAACACGGGTCCTGTTTCTGAAGGATGTGAATAGTGTAGTATGAGCAGTGAGCCACCTTACCAGTTAGGCATGATGTCATCTAAAGCGTGATTTATTTATTTATTTTTTTCAAGGGCACATTAACATTTCAATCTCAGAATGTTTTTTTTTCCTTACTTTCTCTACTCTCTCTTGCTATAGTTTGTTTTTACGCCTCTGGCCCCTTTTAAAACATACACATTCTTTCGAGTCTATTGACTCCATGATTTCCCACACCGGAGACTTAGTGGCATGCCATCGTGCATGCACATATAAACTCACATGCTCGCATTCACTCATAAATACCTTGCACACTATGGTGCACAATTCCATATGCACATGCATGCACACGCAGAGACAATGGCGGTCTGATGGCGGGACAATGGCGTCTGTGTAAGCCCTGTGAGCTTTGCTCTGCCTGGCTCTGTTGGACTTTAATGGATTCCACTTCAGGCCGGGCACACACTAAGAGAAAGGTTGCGGAGCTGCATTTATGATACACGCCATCTGTTTTGCAAAAACAACCCAGCGTTCGTAGACTACTCTTTAGAAACCGAGGTGAACTTTGCTCATGCACTTGCGAGATAAAGTTTTACAGAGTCACGATAACAAGCATCACAGGCCCTCCCTCTCTTGTTTATATATGTATTTCTGCAAGGTTCTTATCTTTTCCTCAGACAAGGTGCACGCACACACATCCACGTAACACACAAATGTATTTGTATAGCCATGAGCAAACGCACGTACACATAACCACGTGACTCAACAGCAGATGCACATTAATCACGCTAACATGATTGTGTAGCTGGTGATTAATCATGAACGTGATGGTGACTTATACTGATTAACCATATGTAGCATTTAGCAGCTTATATTAGCATCTGTATTCTGGCACAGTGAAGAGATCACGAGTCCAACATACTATGCATCCCCAAATATCATCCAGCTGTGTATGTTGTTGCCATGGTAACCCAGACTGGCCGGCCAGTTGGAAGCAGGACCTAATTACCATCTGTCTACATCCACCCTATGCCCCTCTTTCCATCACTTCGCTAATGCTGAGTCTCACCTCACACTTCATCCGTCCACAACACAGAAACTAAAAAACATGTCTTTTTGATAGACAAGTGAGACGTGGTGTTCACTGTCCACTCTCCAGTTTTCCAAGCATCTGTCAAAATAAATTAAGTCTGTCTGAATCTGTCTGATCCTCCTGACCCACGGCAGACACCGAACAGTCCAGTCCATCTTTTACTGCAATTTATGCAGACTCTCTTGGACTGGACAGTGCATTAAGGATACAGGGATCTGTGCTGGGAAAACTGTCCTGAATACTCTTTGTTCCCATTGTGACCATCGTAACTATAATTCTCTAATTGCTGCATTAACACTGTGCTAATGGCACCAGACCAGCATCCTCTTAGCCGCAGTAGGTATCTGTAATGTTGTGCATAAGTCCGGCTTAGCCTACTGTTAGCTGTCTGTTAGAAGATATAGGTCAGGGCAGTCCCTTTAGATGGACACTACCAAGACTGACATACTGTAGCCTATGTGTACACACCCTTTTCTCATCCACTCCACGTTTTATTGGGTCAGACAGACGACCTGAGTGATGCTGCTCGTGTTTAGACTGCTGTGTCTACACATGAAGTCATTCTCCGCAGAAAGGAGCCAACACAAATCCAAGCGAAACGTCGACAGTGCCAACAGCACGGACGCGATCAACCAGTCCAACAGCCCGTGGCTCAACCCCAAAGCACCCCCCCCCCCCCCCCCCCCCCCCCCCCCCCCCCCCCCCCCCCCCCGTTTCCACCAGCCTCTTTCATGAGTCTTCCAGTCTGCTTGTTTTGGTTTGAAAATACATTTCCTCTCTTAACTATTCCTACTCCTTTATTTCCTGCTGAAATTCCTCCCTCGCACACAGTTTCCTGCACACTGTAGTTCCCCTGTGGATTGGCACACAGTAAAGTGAGTGACATAATTAGAATCACACACTCTTAATTGGCTCTTTCCCAGCTCCATTCATAATAACCCTATTTAAAATCACTCCCCTTTCAGGGTGTGTGTGTGTGTGTGTGTGTGTGTGTGTGTGTGTGCCCGTGTGTGTGTGTGACTCGAGGCAAAAGTGTGAAATTAAACTCGCCAGAATCCAGTAAAAGCACAGGGAACTCCGGACACAATGTGTGTGTGTGTGTTTGCGCACGTGTTCTCAGTGCATGTGTGTGGAGTGCACTCATTAGCTCATGTCCTCTAATGAGAGCTATGGGTGGTTTGACACCTCAGCCCTATAGCTGGAGCCTTGCTCTGCCAGGCTGAGTCCAGCCTGATTGTAATTATAGCAGTCGGTCTAAATGGACCACAGTGCCTTAACAGCCCTCGCGCTGCAACGCTCTGTTCTGTAATTAGAAATGTCAGAGCTGACCTACTGTGTATCTTTGGCCATGTCTCTGGCCCGCTTCTGCAGAGACATACAAGACAAACAGCTGGAGTGGGAATTGAACCGGCAACCCTGTTGGCAGCCATTTGTACTCAGGGTATTATTTCCAGTGCGGTCATGATGGAGTGGAGGCCAGGAACGAGGTGATGCAAACCTACAGGGGCCGGCCCCATGACCGAAGTGTGTGTGCATGTGTGTGTGTGCGTGTGTTACAGAAAGAGAGAGTAGTGAACACATGAGCACAGCCCTGAACCACGGCGAGCTAACCACAGTGAAGGACTGCAATTAAGATTTTTCTGAGAATAGTGAGAAACGGCAAAGGAGACTGACTGTACAGCTTATACACAAACGCACATCTGTTTTCATACTGCATCAAATGTCTCTGCAAAATGTAGCTTAACGCTGACTTACTTATCAGCAAACACACACACTTTGCAGACGATGACAACATAGAGAGAGTTTGAGAGGCCAGTGCATTGACATACTCGGTAATGTTTTCATACCAGGACACTGTAGTTTGCTCTGTACGCACACACACACACACACACAAAGCTTCCTGTGATAGGCATGCCCACTGACGTAAACCCACTTAAGTATAATATCCAATAATGGGATTAGTTCTTTTTTACCAGTTGTGCAGAGGAGTAAAGAGAGGAAAGGGGTCTCACATGCACCGGCATGACCATAAAATCTGTCCTCTGTGACGCCGCAGGGTTTTTTTCTTATATTTCTCTTCTCCTTCGCTATATTCTCTCCACGTGAAGTCAAACCAATAACAGATGTGTGATTTTAGAATTTTGGTAATATACAGATACAATAAAAAGCATTAAGTGCTTGGAGTAATGATCCTTGGTGAATTGAAGCTCACAGACCTCCGCTGTAAGCCTGTTAGAACCAGATTTACTACGCCTCCTGATGCACTTGATCCCCCTTCGAAGATGCGGACACAGTAATGCGATTGGTTTTAACCATCAAAGAGTAACAATAGGGACTATTAGATAAGTAATCCCGTCCGGTAGTGTTTTTTGACCTTTGTATGAGCTACTGACCTTCCCTGTAAGTGTACCCAAGTTAACCTGATCTCCAGGTAGATGGCTGTATTAGATTACACCACTCTACTATGCAGACACTATTTACCACGTGAACTAGAAATACGCCGGCCTCAAAGTCAAAATGATACTGTTCATCAAATTCATCAAGTTCATCAAATTAGGAACCCTGTTAGTTGATAATCACTTAAATCCTAGGTCAGTCTTGACACCCAACTCATAACGCATAAACGATCAGTTCTGGTAAATCCCAAGTCTGGTTTTTGTCAGAATCTATTTGTCCACATGTGGAAAAAAAGCAAATTTTTTGACAGGTTTGGCAACCAACCCTATGCAGATGGTGGTGATCAAAGCCAAATGGGATCACAGTCAGCATGCATCCATCCAATTTAAAATTTCCATGTAGTTCATTACTGGCTGTACTGTCCTTGTCGAAATCAACTGTGATCAGGGGACATGCATTGTGTAAAAACTATTACAATGCATCACATTCATTTTTCGAGACTGACTGTGCGTGATGCCACAGTGACAAAGATGTTTTGGTCGTGAGGACGCTCAGTCTCTGACAGACCACATGAGAAAAGAACATTTTATACGAATGAGTTAAGTCCCTGATGAAAAGGCTACTGCAACAGACCCACCCTTTCTTACGCAGATGATTGAGCTCCACAACATCCATCAGATCCCCATGAGCCTCTTTCGTTTCAGGATCAATGTGTGTTTGTGCGTGTGTCTAACTCAATCAGGATTTTTTTTTTTATTCCATTAGTCCATTCTGGTAGAGGACACCATCTGTTAGCCGTTAAGAGCTTGGGAGGAGACCACTGCCCCAACACGAACTCACTGCCTGTTTTAACTCACCCAGTAACCTCTACAATCTCACCTGACCTTCCCTCGACCCATCAAAGGCTGTCATCAGAAAAACTGGACGTACAACCTGTCCACACCTAGATAACTTGGATAATTCCAGTGCCTGGGCGTCCATAAATCACTGGAGTCAACCATGCCTGTCTGTGTGTGTGTGTGTGCGCATGCGTGTGTGAGTTGTTTTGCCCACACACAGCCAATTTTAAAAACGCTTTATCCAAGTCTATGTTGCCACGTAAATTTCAGAGAGGACATTAGCTTGGTGTCCTCAGTGGCAGTAAAATCCCTGGTCTGACCACTGGAGTCCCTTTTCTGCTGTCACATTGTTCCATGATATAGGCAATTAACTTGACAGGTATATGTATGTCATAAAAAAGGATTAAACACCAATTTTGTAAAGACATAGTAAACCAGATTTACTGTGAACGTATATATATATATATATATATATATATATATATGTAGATGTGTATTTGCCTGTGTGTAATGTGTATTCCTTGCAGGCATTGCTACCGCCCACTTGTGCCATTTAGGAGACCCTGGTTCACCATGATCACCATGGTGACCACTCTTTGCTAAGAGGTGCACACTCAAACACACAAACAAACAAACATACAAACAACCAACCTCTCTTGTGTGACTCGAGAGCGTGTCAATTATTAATGGGCTCCCTAAATTAATTTCTCTCGTTAGACCACCTCTTCAAGAGCCGCATCTGCGCTCCCATCCCGAGTGATTCCTCTCTGTATCCTTCCGACCATAATCAGCTTTTACTCCTCAGAGCTCAGGGATATTTTCCAGCAGAAGTGCAAATACCAAAAAGTTGCTATAATATAATGCAAACAGCATAGCGGAGGCAAACAAAAGAAATGGAAGTATGTGACTTAGTGTGGGTGCGTTATATTGGAAGCAACAGGTGCTTTTTCTGGTGGTGCATTCGTTTATGCTTCTGCTCAGCAGGAGAAGAAGAACTGCAGAGATAATGGTTTGAGGACATTATCATTGTGTTCTCGAGTGTGCGTGACTGTGTTTGTTGAGTGAGTTTATGTGTGGAAGCATGGACGGTCCCTGTGGACGTGCAAAGTGCCAGACTGAGCGTTCTTGATAATCAGGCGACTGTGCGATTATGCAACGAGCACGACCATGCCAATGAGAGACAAAGGGAAACCAGTGAGACAGAACAGGAGGCAGAGAAAGCAGTGTGACACGGCTTCGACAAATTAGCCAGAGAAGAAAAAAAGAGAAAGAACAGAGTGAGAAAAACGTGCCACAAAAGAAGGACTTAAAGATAGAGTGGACTTAGTTTGTATGTTTTGCTGTAATTGGATGGAAACTTGGTTTCATGGTCTGTAAGTTGGGATTTATGCTGCCGGTGAGCATGCAGTAAAACTATTTTTGGACGGGGGTCAAGCAATGTGTGTATGTATTCAGAGAATGCTAACGTATCCATGACACACATACATGCACTTGTAACCTTGCACCTGTAACATTGTAACCTTAGCAGTGTGTGCTTGTTTATATGTGTGCTGGTGTGTATGTGTGTGTGTGTGTGTACCATAAGACCTAAACTTGGTTAGCAGCAGGGTATTACCTTCTTGCCTTCTCCCACTTGTTGAGCCTATCCATAGACACATTTAACATAGCATACATGTTTATGGGTCTAAGGGTCACCACAAAATGGTTTTGCCCAATCGCTGATATGCAACTATGTTTTACTGGAACACGTGCAGCAGCTTAAGATACAACAAAACACAATATTATGATTTCCATCAGATTTTCAAACCTGGCTACAAGAATACAGCCGCAGGAACACTGGCTATCTTCTTTTGTACATTTCTGTAATAAGTAGAAAATACAGGCTTATTTATTGTATGCAGGTAATCCCACTTAAAAAGGCTACTGGCTCATTTCCCACTGCCAGTAAGAGTCACTGTGTTTGTCACAAACACATTGACCAGTGCTGATAGCTGGATGCATCATTAATGTTCCTATATTGATTAAAGGAGCAACGTAGCATAGCATGTATATCCAGTAAATATGAGGATGAAGCCAGGAGGAAGTTACTGTGATGACTGGAAATAGAGGTTGGGGAAAAAAAAACTACTTGGAACACTAAGATTAACTGGGTAAGCAATAACTTCCTAGTAGCTGTTCTGACATTGAAGTTGCCAGGCAACCAGTGGAAACTGCACCAAAATGTCAAACTATTATTTCATAACCAAGATGTTTATCGAACGCCTATACTTTCAACCACGTAGTAAAGTTAAGAAATGGCCTGAGGAGCAAATAGCATTGAGCATTTTGAATGAACATCATTCATTAAGGGGGCAAAATACTGTTAAACAAATGTGTTGTTATATCGTAGCTAAAATCCTGCAGTTTCTTTTATTATCAATCAAAACAAATCCTGAGCCTTCCCTGTGTAACATGTGAGAAATATTGAGAAACTGGTCATTAAAGTGTGAAATCTCGCTAGTAACAGTAAGCAACGTATGAGTATGACTCAGCGCTGCATGACAAAGCTATCGTCCTCTGCTAAAGTGATTAAATATGTATTGTCAAAATGCCAGTTATTTTAAATGACTTTGTTTGACTATGTTAAGAACAGGAATGTCACAGTTGTTGTTGTCGGCCTCATTATAATAACAGGAGTAACAAATGCCTCGCAACCTACATCCCCTGTCGGCTGCAGCCGGGTAAGCTGTGTTTTCCAGAAGAAGGGCATCAGAGATGCATATCATGATAACAGAGCCTTTTCCTGCCAGGAGAGTAACAAGCAGTCTCTCTCTCTCTTACTCAAATGCAATTATTATGAGCACATGTCCCCACACACATGCACACATGTAGCCCTTGTCATGCACACATGGATACACAGTTATGCACACATGTATCCAAAACACACACACACACACATACACACACACACACACACAACCACCAACACACACAACCACCCACACACACCCTTGGAAGAAGCTAGTCACACTTCGCCCCCGTAGAGTACATGTCAGTCCATCTGGGATCATTAACACTATGTTAATGAATATAGGGCCGGGGCCCGGAGCATGTGAGCAGAGGGTAGAGAGAGGATAGAGAAAGACACAGAAATAAAGGGGACAGAGGGTGCAAGGTTGGGGGAGGATAATGGATTCTGTCCTAACAAATGCACGGCCCGAGGCATTTTTGCGGGGACATGGGGGGGAGCGGGGATAAGAGAAGACTGAAAGTGAGGGGACGGGGCAAAACGCAAGAGGAAAACCTGACCACATCCAGGAAGGAAGCAGGAACTGAAAGGGCAATGAAGCAAAAAAAAAAAAAAAAGTAGGGGGGAAGACAGATAGGTATTCAGGAGACGGTCAGAAAAAGTAAAGCAAACGGGTAGAGATGTGCTTGGTGCATTCTGGCCAGGGACGCGGGCTCCGTGGAAATAGCTGAGCAGATGAACAGATGAAAGGAAAGGAAGGGATGACAGCAGAGACAACAGATGAGCCGAGAGAACAGACAGGGAGACAGACAGGCAGCAACAGTGTAACAAATGATGGCAGAGGCAACGCGAGCCGAGAAGCATGGTTAAATATTTCACTGGGACTTGTTTGTGCTTTTGTGAGCTGCTGTGAGCGTGTGTGTGTGTGTGTGTATGTGTGTGTGCGTGGGCGTGTGAGAGTCCCTGGGAGACAGACAGAAAGGAGGACAAAGCAGCAGAGAGAGACAGAACGAGTGAAGTGTGCCTGTTGGCCGGGGCCAGTTAATGATTTCTTGGGGCTGAATAGTGAGACAGTGTTGGTCCAGGAGCGAGGGAGGTGGCTCATTTACCCCCAACCGATACACACATGCAACATTGTTGTAGTTTGTCTGCTTGTGTCATTTGTGTAGTGTGGCTGGAGCTTGTTTTGATATCCTGTTAGCACATGTGCTGAAAACAGTTTTCCAGGAAGATGCTCAGAGAGAGAAAATACCACCAGCTTATTATTACAAGGTTTTCATCGCAAGAATCATTATTTGCCCCCCTGCTGGGCTAAAACCAGACACATGGAGCGCTATTAAGCAGAAGTGTGCCTCCCCTTGTTTGTATGGGGGACCACCTGTATGCAGATGAATGGGAGTGAATAGAGGCCGGGGGACATGCCATTGTGGTGCCAGAGAAGGAGCAGCTTGTTGGAGTGTGCCGCTATGAGCCAGAGGGCCAAGGGCCCACAGGAGGCTGGGGATAAGGGGACAGAGGGCAGCAGGGTGACAAGCTGTCCATGTGTGGATGAAACAATGCCAAGTGTTAACAAGCCTAAGCTAGCAGTAATGACAGAGGCTGGGTGAACAAAGGAGGAGTGTTTGAAATGCAATCTGTGATCAACTAGAGTCAATAAGGGGCATATTCCAGTGATTTGGCCCCTTTAAGCCCCTTTATTCCCCATTCATTGACTCATTATGTTGATGTATCATATGACCTTTTTCGTCCTGCGCCTGCTATCGTTACTCTCCGGTGGAAAGGTCGCGGAAGAGAGACACATCAGCAGCTGAGGCGGAGGCTTGAGTGCATGACGTGTGATGACGCGATGAAGTCAGGGGGAAAGAAAAAAAAAAAGAGGCAGATATGCGGTCAACAGGATAACGTCTCCCTCCTCCTAATGCCGCAACAATTGAGAGAACGGCCGGGATCGGAGTTCTCCCACGTGTCTTTAATCTCCAACAAAAACCCGGGCGAGCACATGCTTGTGTTTGGACAGATGTGATCACACACTCGCAGTTTCTCTATCGTCCCTGTTTGGATGTTGTTATGTTTCGGTGTGGCTGACGCCCAGCGTTTCCAACCATCTTTTATCGATGACACCCTGCTGTCACTTTGTTTTGTGTTTTAGATGTATTCTCTCTTGTCTCCATTAAACACTCCCGCTTCAGATTTCTCTCCCTGTAGGTGAGGGGGGGGTGGGGGTAAGGAGTGGGGGGTACCTTTCCAAATCCTGAGACGGAGATCATCCCTGACCAGCTCTGATCCCTGCCCGGGGCCAACAGTCTCGAATGAGACCGACGAGGAAGAAGTTGAAGAGGGACGCAAAAGACAATTTAATAGGCCGAGGAGGATTCAGGTTTTATTCTTTTAAAAGCCATCTCCCATGTCCTTGAGCCTTCTTATCAAAACATTTCTTCTTGCTGGGCTGACACTCTTCCCCTGACACCATCTGTTTTTCTTTCATGGATCTCTTCACTCTCCTCCCTCTCTGCGAACACTGAATAAATAAATGTTTTGCAGACTATAGAAAAAGGACAAATTGCACTGGACGTGTTATTCCTCGTACTTAATGACACGAGTTACATAATTGTGGGATTCCACAACACGTTGGACAACTTGCAGCAGATACTGTGACGCCCACAGAGACGAGTCCCTGGAAAATAAACAAGCCGACTTCCATTCTGCTGAGAGGTTTGTACGGCTGTCAGGTCTCCCCTCCACTTCCGTCAGTCCACTTATAGAAGTGTCGAGCTCTCCATCATCTCAAACACTTGTTCTGTGAGTTGCTTTTTTGAGCCATCCAGTTTCCTCTGCTCTGCTGTGATTCACAGAAAGCCCGGTCTTCCCTGTCTGTGTGTATCTGTGATTCTGCACGGGCCGTGGGAGGATTAAGTCTCACTCAGAGAGTCATCCGCGGTTTCTACTGGCAACAACGCAATCCAAAGACCCTGCAGAAAAGACCTACATATTTGTTTGCATTGCGTTTCTGGCTGTGGGTTTGCGTAGATGTATAGTATGTGCATGTGTGTTAGGATATCCCAGCCACCTGACTCTTGCAGGTTTCTAAATGTGTGTTCTCTGTGGTCCTGCAATACATTGGGTTATGTGCTAGATGAGTGCTTCAGGAGGAAACCCCATGTATGAGCAGCGGAAGTCTGCTGGCGTTCAGGGAGACTGACAATAAGCCCGAGCATTGTGTATGAGTGAGGGCTGGCGGATCCTGGTCATGTGAAGCTGCTGAATCACAGGCTGGACTGGGAGCTGCTAAAAACAATCTCTGCATTTCAGTCATTACTGAGAGGAAATTAATAGTTTCAAATGCCAGTAAAAATTATTACAGTTGAGTTAAATTAGAAGAAGTTGGGCGTTTACAGGAATAGTTGTTGAAAGCTGAGATTCTGTGTAGGATTTGCAGTAAGATGAACTGTTTAGGAAATTATTTTTATTTGTCATTATAACTTTTAATGGCACAATTTATTTGAATAATGTTATGTTATTATACTTATTATTATACTTCCTCCTAAATTCCCTTCATTAACGGGGAAACATTATAAAGTGGAAAAGAACTTAGTTGTGATTAACTGCCAAATACCTATATAATATCATCAGTCTGCGTGTGTGTTTGTGTGCGTGTGTGTGTGTTTGTGTGTGTGTGTTACTTTGAAATATAAACGTGCCCAGCCAAGCCCAGGGACAGTCAGACAGACACTATGTACATCAACACCCACACACACAGACACCCACACACAGACACAGACACCCACACGCACACACTCAATCCCCGCCTGAGGGAAGCCCTCTCCTGCTGGGGCCACGATCCTGCTGACTCCCCATGGTCTGGACTTTATCCACTCCATCTGGGAGGTTGCTTTCTGAACTTACCTGTCTGCGGATGTGGCTAAGCAGAGTCTACAAGATGAGACTGACTGATAAGACAGTCATTATTTATCTGACAAAACAGAATCGGCACACCAGAGGCCTATAGGCAACAAGAACCTGAAGAACATGCACACACACACACACACACACACACACACTCAATGCAGAGGGTTTTCAAATGACTGAAATACCACCAGATACCAGTAATCTGTTTTAGCAGTTGTGAGGCAGCAACGTATTTACAGCAGAAAACAAACAAACTGCATTACATTGCATAACAACTCAGCACAGTACATTTAATTACAACATACAGTACACAGCAAAACAATGTGACGCAGCCCAGCTGCAGCACACTATATTAAGAACAATACCAACAACAACAGAAACCAACTGATGACAATGGCAGAAGGAATTTACTTGACTTTTTAGTCCAACGATTGGTCAAGTCGTAACTCAAGTAGACATTTAGGTACTTAGCTTTTCATTTAAACCTACACAAACTACAGTCATTTCCGTTTAAATTAAGATTTTACAAACAAAGCATCAATTTATAGAATGAAACTGTGTTACATATGAAACCATCCAATTTGGTGAAATAAGTTTTTGTTATGTAAATATTATGAATATTTTCTAGGATTAATGTGCATATTCTCCCAGTTGCTAAACGCTGACTGCATATTTATGTGAAGTATTATATATTTGCCTTGTAAAGAGTGATGTGTATTTCGATATTTTTTTCTTTTCGTTCTCACTTTTTATCGTTTATAACTGTAGCAGTCTCATAAATCTCATATCACGGTCTGACCTGGCTGATTATTACGCTTCTGTAATGTTTTATAGGTTTGGCAGTGAGGTTGTTTTTGTGTTTTTTTCTCATGCTGGTGTAAAGTGCGATCAGATGGCGCACGAGTCTCCAATGGCTGCTGTGGGCGGGGGATTAAAATGAGCCGACTGCGATTGGTTGGTGACGCTGATGGGGCGGCGCCATTGCCAAACAAAGTACACAAGTTGCGCCCCGGTGAACCAGTCAGGAGTTGAGCCGTGTTGGTTCGTGTTCTTTATTGCCGTTCATCCATCGCTACAGCAGGAGCGTAAAAAGCCCGTGCGTATTTACGCATCCAAATCTCCAGTGACAGAAGCTGTTTATTGGCTGAGCTCGGTCCGGCTCGCGCGCAGAAGACAAGCCATGGATTTGGCGTGTGTGTTGTGTTTGGCGCTCTGCATCAGTGCCTGGTTTGCGTCTGCTGAGAGACACAGCGTCTACTGGAACAGCACGAATCCAAAGTAAGTGCGGGTCTGTGTTTTTTTGTGTGTGTGTGTGTGTGTGCACGCGCGTATTCTACAAGTTTGTGTTACTGCAGCAGGGGGGGGTTGTCTAAGGAGCGGAGCAGGTGACAGGTATTGCGCAGCGATTGCTGTGCGCGCGCGGCTGTGTTGTGTGTTTCCTGACCGCGTCCTGAGTCGCGTGGGTGTCACCTGGTACTTTTCACAGTTTCCACGCATATTCAGTCTCATCTGATCGCCCGTAGTGTCCCCGCGTGGCCTCGTGGCCGCTCGCGCGCTGTAAACAGCAACAGCCAGGCAGGTTGTTGTGATTCAGGTGACTGTTAAAGGTTCGTGTCGGGGGTTTAAAGCAGTGGGACTGTGAGTGGAGTGTGATCCAGACAGAGGGAAATTCCGGTTTTGTTGTTGTTGTTTTGTTATTTTAGTTTTTATTTTGTCCACTGGAGGAGGCGGCAGCCTGGGAGCGAATGCCCAGACAGATGTCACAGACTGACCACTATATTTAACCCCGCAACACACAGACACACACGCACTCGTGTAGAAAATAGACGAACGTGTGTGAACTTGGCCCGCGACGGTGTCTGCACCTGTGTGCGCGTGCGCGCACCACACGCTTGTGTGTCATTAAAAAAAAGAAGTCTTACTAAAGAAGATGATGCGTTAATTTGATTTCACTATCAGATTCATACATATGCCAAACCAAGCCTCTGGCAGTGTGTTAAAGGGTTGTGTGTGTGTGCGTGTGTGTGTGTGTGTGTGTGTGTGTGTGTGTGTGTGTCACAGAGAAGGGGCACATATTGCTGTCTGTTTTGTTTTGAGGTCAGTAATGCAACGCGATCCGACCACTCAGTGGGATCGATGGAGCTTGACAGACGCGCAATATCGCAGTGCGATTTATTGAGCTTTTAGCGCAGAGCGCGCGATCCCTGCACTCAAAAAAGTGAATGAGGTGCGTTGTGCACTTTATATTAATTTTATATTTACAGTTTACTTAAAATACATGGATTTGTTAAGATAACATATTTTTTTCTAATAAAGTCAATGTAATTGTGTCTTTCGTTATGTAT
>JAFBJQ010040678.1:0-41826 GCA_016785345.1 Trinectes maculatus | reverse complement strand
AATAAATTTATTATATTACCTCTACTAATAAGATACATGTTTAAAGGACAAATGTAAAATATTTAGCCTGTAAATATATTATTTATGTCAATGTAACATAAGTGAATTAGATTGAATAAGCTTACATAAGTCTTGTTGATCTTAAGTTATTTTATCTAGTTGGGTCAATTCACGTTGTGTTAATGTAATACAAGTTCATAAAGTTAGATGAACTTAACATTTTTGTTTTTAACTAACATAATACACTTTCGTGGAACCTGTTGACATAATAATTTTAATTAAAATCAACGTTTCATTTTTTTGAGTGTGCGCACTGGAGGACAATATGGTTTTATATCTGCAACAGAAGGAGCTGTCTCACTCCTCTGCTGTGGAGAGGGATCGATTCAATCCCTCCACCAAGACGAAAAAGGGGCCAAAAGCCATTTAAGCCCCTTTAGTCGTGTCTTGATTACATTACTGGCTCTCTAATTGCCCTTTAACAATGACAATAGAGGCAGGGCTTTAAAAAAAAGGAAAACAATTGTCCTGGTAATTGGATGAGGAGTCGGATGGAAAGTCCTGTGGTAATGAGCAGTGCCTGTGTCATGGGTTAGTCCATGTGTGAGTCAGCGGCCTGGGTTTGGTTCACCTGAGGTTTACACCTGACTCACTTCAGACAAAGGGGAGGGACTCTGGTCCAGGTGAGACAGAAGGGAAAGGTACCTTCACAGGGGTGTGTGTGTGTGTGTGTGTGCGTGTGTGTGTGTGTGTGAAACCAGAGTCTCTGTGGTCAAGCGTGGATAAAAGAGGAAAGATGAGCTGCTTTAGTTTAGTTTAGAGAAAAGACTGTTAAACAGGAAAAAGAGGGTCAATAGGTGGAGTGAGAAAGAAAGAAAGAAAGAGAACTGGAGAACTGGGGTGGTCTAATACACTCAGATCTTATGTCCGCGGTCCGTGATCCGGCCCGGGACCATCGCAGTTGTTGAATGCTAGTTGCATAACCAGGAGGAAAACCATAATATAAAGACTAATCCCTTTAGCGGGATGGCTAAAGATAGACCCTGACTACAGACGGCCATTAACTTTACACATCATCATCAGTTCTACTGTAAAGACGTGTTCCCATGTTCAGCAGGCGGAGTTCTTCTTGTACTTCTATAGCTGTCAAATATCTTTTATCTTCACAATGCTACTGACACAACTTTGTAGCAGCTCTATAAAAAGCAGCTCGAATCCAAAAGTGAAACTATAATCAGCTGACCCCTGTATGACTCTGGTATTACAGGTTTTGTCACATTTAAAAGTCAATTTATTTTAATCCCCTTTAATGCTTCAATCCATGACCCCCAACCCCAACCCTCCACCCCCCCCCCCCACACCTCCCCCCCCCCCCCCACACACACACACACACACAGACACATACACACACTCTTCTTGTTCTTCGTTATCTCTTGTATCTTTGTTTCTCCTCGTCCTTTACAAAAAAAACCACCTGCCCCAGAACCCGTCCCCGGTGATCAATCAGTCACCTGTTTGGAGGATTACACAGATCTGTCAGGGCGTTCGACGACAGAGGGCTGCGGATAATTGATGCAAATTGATTTCTTGGGTCTGATTGTGGGCAGCAGTGATTTGTCTTACGAGGAGGACAGTGACCAGATGGCAGCAGTCTGTCCATTCACTTTTGGGAGTATGAAAGTGTGAAGCCCTGGCAGGATGTGCATATGTATAGTGTGTGTGTGAGGGAGAGAGAGAGTGTGTGTTTGTGTAAGTTCTTCTACACGACAGGTGGACAGGCGTGTTTTTGTTAGTCTGCTCCGGTCTTGTTATTTAACACAGTGTCTCTCCAGCCTTTAACAGGAAGTGATTTTGATTTTGTTGTGGAGTGAGAGTACGTGATTGTGCGTGCATGCGTGTGTGCGTACCTCACCGTCAGAGTCGAACGGGGAGTGGCCCTTACCGTAGGTAATCATACCAAGATGTGATAAATGAGTGACTCACACTTACATACACAAGGGGGCAAGAGGGAGGACGTGGATGTTAATATTAGTTACAGGCAGCATTCCACCCTGCTGTTACTATACTCAACTCTGTCAGCTGTGTGTGTGTGTGTGTGTGTGTGTGTGAGAGAGAGAGAGAGAGAGAGACACAATCTGTTCCTCTCTCCAGCAACATATTATGGCCCGTGGCCTCCATCTCCATAATAACTGGTTCAAGTACATTCAAGTTCTATAAGCCTCTGAGCAGATATGATTTTTTTTTTGAAAGATTCTTCTCCACTGACAGTTTTCTTTTTTTTTACTTGTTATCTCTGTGTTATTTATCTGCTTTCGGCTAACCCCAGTCTCCTCCCACTCCTTTTCTTGCTGCCACTGTCTGTACAAATATCTCTATCAGGCGTTTGGTGTCATGTAATATTCTGTTTATCTTCATCTGCGTCTGCCTCTGTCTGCCTCCTGCTGTTACTGAGGCGTCCGGGCCTGCCTTGACAAGTACGTGTGGCCTAAGGGATGAGTTGGGGGGGAGAGGGTGGTTGCCCCCCCCACCAACTCACACACTTTATACATTTTGTTCCCTGTCTCTGTCTTGTTTTCACTCATTATTTACCTCTACACACACACACTAACACAGATTACAGGCGGTTCGTAATCTGACCATCTGACCCATAGACACAAAACCATCATCTTGCTGGCTTAGTTATTTATATATTTATGCCCCCGTGACCCTGTGATGTAACTTCTGTCTCATCTGTTTCATCACATCATGTATAGTCCGACATCTATAGTGTCTGGGTAGGTGGGTCATTGCGTAATCGTTATAGTATATTTAGACCTGCAAATGTCACAGTGCATCACTGCCATCATAATCTCCTGGATGGGATCCATCTTACATAAAGACAATCAATGACAAACACAATAGCATATCTCCGTTTAGCTCGCTGTGGATCTCATGCTTATGAAATTACACCCCCACCATCATGCATCATACCACACAGCCGCACATGGGGGTTTTAGTATACACTTAATATCTGTTTTTCACGTCTGTGGACATCCTTCTCCCTTGTTACAGTATCCACACATCTCTGTTTTCTCCATGCTCTTCCTCTCACTTCCTTATCTGTGGTCCAGACTTCCTCCCACCCCCCTCTCCCACTCTGCACCAGTACCAACCCCCCCCCCCCCCCATTTTCATAGACCTTCCTCTGTTTTGGCACCGGTAGTTTTCCACAGGCGAAGGACACATCACCAGCTCTCTGCAAACTCTAGAGAGGCCTGCGTTATCATAGTATGTGTGGGCAATCATGCGTCTGTGTGTGCATATGCCTGCGGAGCTCATTCATAGCATTTCAGGCATACTTTGGCTCTGCTGTCCACTTTTAGCCCACCGTCGCCCCCTAAAGGGCAGATTCAACATTAATTTGACCTCTGCATTAGTGCACAAGCATGATTTGGTTTACATCGGTTAATCAAAAAAAAAGATTCCAAATAAAAACTTGAATTCCTACGGAACATTCCTCTTTCAGAGGCACACAGACTAACTCCCCCAACATATTAAACCCTCTATTCATCACAGACAGAATGAGGGAGACAGGGTGAAAAGATTCCGGGGGCCAACGAGGAGGTGGGGCCCCAGCTCCAGGGTGAGAGAAGGGTGAACTGGAGAAAGGGGTTTGTGTTGAGAAATTAGCCTGGATGAAGAGCTGTGGTATATTATGTCAGCGTTAAGAGACGGGACTAAAAAGAGAATTTGGAGGGGGGGGGGGGGTAATTTTGTGAGAATAAAGAAGCAGCAGACGGAGGGAGGAGAGGGTGGACAGTGATGGATGAAGGGAGGGGACAAGCTTGGAATTGAATAAGTGAGAAACGGCAGTGCTGACAGTTTTTAAAGCGCTCATCGTGCTGGGACCAATGGGATTCCCGGTATCTTATCCTTCGCATTAGGTCACACGCACACACGTACGTCTACAAATATGTGTAAAATACCTGAAACTGCAGACTTGTGGGCAGAATTCATGACATCAGAACAACGCAATCTAGCGGACACTGTTGAGCAAGAATGAAGGTTGAAGAAATTTGGTGATATGAGTATGAAATTGGCTTTTACCAGGTGTCACGCTAGTGAGCAGCTAAAATCTATGAGAGCGTCTGGCAGCTTCTCAGCCTGTGTGAAGGGAGGCGTGAACCCGCCACACCGCAGAAGATTAATAGGGTTTTAAGAGGTTATCAAGTTGCGAGTTGGAGACTTGATGTGATCACCTTGTTAGGACAGAGTAACACATCCCAACCGCAGCACCCGTCTTGACCTTGCAGTGTGTGCGCACTTACTACTGACTACCTGCACGGCAAATGGTCACGCATCTGTGTGGTGCTGACTCGCTATGTGAGTGTTTTGGGTTGTGTGTGTGTGAGAGAGTGAAACAGCGTTCAGTGCTGACTCGGATGATAGCGTGTGTGAAAAGTTACGCCTCTGAACTCTGACCCCTTGACCTTGCTGCCAGTTTGAAATGCCCCTAAGAGAGAGGGAGTGAAGGACAGAGTGCCTGTGTCAGTCGTTTGACCGAAACCGGTGGGAGCTCAGGGGACAAATGGCGGAATGACAGGACTGTCATTCAGGTCAGGGGGGAAAGGGGGAAAGAGGGAAAGGGGGAAAGGGAAGGAGAGAGGGCAGGAAAAAGGAAACAAAGAGGAGCTGTGCCAGGACAATGAGTGTGAGACTTCAAAGCTCCGGTGAGGAGAGCGGAGTGTTGAACAAATCACCTACTGTCACATCCACCGGGACTACAACTGTTCTACTTGTTTATTCCCCTACCACACACACACACACACACACACACACACACACACACACACACACACACATACTTACATGGCCCGCTGACGCAAACGCTATAGTAGCTCCATAGTGCGAAACAGCCACCTTCAACCTTCACTGTTTACCCACACCGTACTCACATGCACAAAATCACACACATACACACACTTGAACACACAAGAGGCTCCAGTAGGCCTTGATAAACAGATGTGCTCATCAGCCTGGGGCATGAGATGCCCTGAATAAGGGTCTTCAGAGAATCCCTCTCACACACACACACACACACACCACCACCAAACGTGGGGAGGAAGACGCTGTGTGGAAAGTAGGTTTGTAACAACTTACACACCTGGCTCACATACAACATAGCTGGCACTTAGATGCGACTCTCACTCTGCTGAGAAGAGCCAGGCAGCGGAGGGGGACGACGCAGGGCAGCGTTTGGGAGGCTTTGATGAGAGAAGACATTCAGGTGGTCCTGTATGTGTGAGGAGCACCAGTGGGAGACACAGACACGACTTCACACCCTGACTTGTTTTTAATGGCTTTTTGAGTTGTGGTCACATGAACAGAATGTAAGCAAAAAACACAACACGTTAAAACATAAATATACCTGGACAGACATATGAGCGCACATATAACACACATCCGCTGCAGTCAGGGCAGTGAAAGCTCCACAGGGGGTACGATACAGGGGTTGAGGGGGTCTTGTAGCCTTCAGGCATTCTGTCTTTGGGGAGGGAAAGGGTATAATTACACCCCATTCATTCCTCCTCCCCTCCTTTTCTACAGAACACATTGGCCCCAGACCCCTAACAGCTTTTAATTAGCCAGGCCAATAGAGAGAAGGTGGGGGCAAGGATAAAAGGTTATGGGAGTTTTCTTAAAAGTGTGAGTCATGAATGAAATTAGCAACAGAAACTGTTTTTCTTTTTCATGCAGAGGGCGGCCCGAGTCAATAACAAGGCCATAGTGTAGAGATCTTCAGGCATCTTCTGTCTGGGGCTCAGTTATAACTGGTTCCAATCAAAGAAAACGGAGATGAGAGGAACAAGGTGAGAGCAGGGGATTATTTTGGCCAATTAGGTTGCAACAGATGTTTCTCCTTTACTTTCGCTGAAACACTTACTCAAACACACACACACACAAAGACGCGCACACACCCACACAGGGGTGTGCACACTTTGAAAGAGCGTATTTTTGTTGTTGCGAGAGAGGAGTGATTGTAATTGGAGGATGGTGATCAGGCTATTAACCCTGGATAACAAGTGTAGAGCTGCGTTCTGTGAACAATGCATGTTTTGACAGGTAGGTTAGCGCTAACTGATACACACACACACACACACAGACACACACACACATTCAGAGGCAGGGAGGAGGGGTCTGAGGCCCACATTTGGAGCCAGTGTGTCTGTGACTTGGCCTGGGGGGGGGGGTCCTAACAGGAGCCACAGCATACTTTGATGCTGGGGCACACACACTTATAGCACACGTAAACAGTGACATACAGGAGTGGTTTAGCTGTCACTTTCACTCTCAACAACACACTGGTGCACAAACACAAGTGCACACAAGCAGTTTCACAGTCCAGGCACAGATACTGCGAAAGGGAGTCATGCACAGATAAAAATCTTTCTTCACCCTCTGGCTCTTGGCTGGAGTCCTTGCACGCCAGCCTGCCAGCCAACACACAACATGATTGCATGAAAGAAAGAAAAAAAGACAGATTTGTGCAGTGATAATTAAAGTGACGTTTATTAGGTTGGACTTCACTCGCCTCTTCACTCAGTTGGAGTTGTTAGATAATAATGTAAAAGCTCTACAACGGGAGAAATTTAACACAACTTCCTGAATCCTGCTTTTGCACTCCAGAAAATGTGCATCCAAACTGTGCGGGATTTATTTAAAAAAATTTCACCAACTCTACGGGACGCGGGGGAAACAAGGCTAGGAAGTGAGGGAAGAGGAGACGGGACGGCTGAAAGAAAAAAAAGAGCCATAAAACTAAATGAAGGGTAAAGATGAAAAGGGAGAACGAGTCTGGCTGTCTCCACCCACTGTGTCTCCGTCTTTGATGAAGCTGGAGAGAAGCTGAGAGACGGGGACACGGATAGAGACAGCAAATTAGAGCGTGCAGTCGCAACAGGAGCCGCACCACCAGCGAATCAACGTCCCGAGAGTATTGGGACGGGGACTGTAACCGTGTAGAAATAATTGACAGAAAGAGTCACTGCGCTGTGCGGAGAGAAGCGCGGCGGTGCGGATTAAGGCGGTTGCTGTCATATGAATTGTTTTCCGCCTGTAAGCAGGTGAGGAGTGAGTCTCTGCTGAAGGCAAAACATGGGGGGGTGGAAGAGGAAAAGGTGTGTGAGTTGGGCCTGAGGAAATCATGAGGTTTGTTTTTGGTGATGACCCAAAAACAAGTGAACAAGTCCAACCTGATCGAGCTCTTTCTAATTCTGTCTTAGTGACGGGTTTGCACAAGCGCACCGAAAACACGTCAACACACCCCTCCATGGCATCCTACTCGCTCTGCCGGTGTCAACACGTGTCAGTTGTGTGACAGTCTGCTTTCTGTTGTCGCACGTGTCCGTTAGTCATTAGCCCTTATTAGTATTCCCAACACATGTATATTCAGGCCACACGTTGTATTACATGTGCAGGACGGGTGATGATCTGCTCGTGCACGCAATGTTGTTTTTTCATTTTGTGAAATGAAGGAAGGAAGAAAAAAAACATTTCCATACTAGATTTGTCAGTAACCTCCTCTCTTCCTGTCTCCCTGCAGCTTCCTGTGGGATGAGTACACAGTGGAAGTGCGCATCAATGACTACTTGGACATCATCTGCCCCCACTACACCCACGGCGAGGTGTCATCGCATGCAGCTGAGCGCTACGTGCTGTACATGGTGGAGCGGGAGGACTACGAGGTGTGTAAACCTCACTCCTTCGACCAGCTCCGATGGGAGTGCTCCCGGCCTTTCGCTCCCCATGCCCCCGAGAAATTCTCGGAGAAGTTTCAGCGCTTCACACCCTTCACCCTGGGCAAAGAGTTCAGACAGGGAGAGAGCTATTATTATATCTGTAAGTATCTTTTCTACGTGTGCCAATTGATGTGCTTATTGTGGCGTATGGGAGGTTTCTTGTAATTAAACCCTTCCACCTCTCTCTGACCTTATCCAGCCAAGCCAATGCATCACCACGGCCAGGACTGTCTGAGGCTGAGAGTGGACGTAGTTGGAAACAAAGGCTCCGGAAAGTCTCATCTAGACAAATCCAAGGCGGAGGAGACGGAGAAGAGGTTAGATGGAGGAAAAGTGAAGTTTCCTGCTGCTGGAGGAGTGCACAACCCCTCCAACCGGCTCCCAGCAGGTGAGGATTCTCATACAAAATACCAGACACATGCAAAATAGTCACAGCAGGGCCTTGTCCAAGACAGGCTCAGCTGGGTGTGTTTATACAGGCCTGAAAAATGAAGTCCAAAACTGAGTCGCCCTCCCCTCTGTGTCCTTAGATGACCCCGCCGTGATGGAGCCAAACGTCCAGAGGAGCGTCGGAAGTTCAGGAGCACAACTTCTTTCCCTTTCACTCCTCGTCACCATGATCCCAGTCTTATTAGCCCTGAGTCTGCACTGAGGCTAACAATGACAGAGACAATACTCAACCAATGCTGGACATTGGGACCATGAACACTCAGAGATTTCTTTTTATACAGATTTTTTTTTATACAGTGCTGTCAGAGTGTGAACGTGTGTGTTTGATGTGGTTGTTTGCGTGAATGTGGAATGTGGATCGTTCCAGAAAAAAAGACCTCAGACTTTTTTTTTCCTTACTTATTATGGATGGATTTCTCCTTTTTTTTGACCATTTGAGATGCACATCTCTCTTCAGTTAATATGAACAAAAATGGACGCAAACTAAACCACTTGAGTAACATTGATTAATGTTGGATTGAAAATGACTAGAGGAAAACATTACCCTCATTACTACATGTTTTCAGATTTTCATACCATTGGTACAGCTGTGCATTGTATTACTGATCTCAAACTGCCAATGTCATTTTTCTTCCTCTTCATATAGAGAAATGATTGATTGTGTATTGGAAATGTTGGCTACTGCCAAAGTGTTATACAGTACATTATGTATTAATTTTTGTCATGTAGCACTCAGCTCCCCGTTGTAGCTCTGTAACTCAAGCGTCATTGCGTGAATTCCATTAAATGTGAAAATACAAAGGCACTCTTTAAGTTTATAAAGTTAATAAAGTACAAAAAGTATCTGATATTATACATGGTCCAATTGCAAGGCAAGAAACTAAACAAATAGTCCAAACTGCCCAAACAAAGACATCAACATATACATCAGAATAAATCAGGGGTGGGGGGGTGGGGGTCATGGGAGCTGAGCTTCTTCACTGCTAATGGTTCTCCACTCATGTCTGCTGTCATTCTCATAGTATGGTACACTGGCTGATGCTTGCAGATGTGATCTCACCTGCACATTGTCAAACCTCAAACTGTAGGGACTTCCCATAATAGATTTCCTGTTTTTTTTGTTTTGTTTTTGTTTGTTTGTTTTGTTTAACGTACTTGTGTCATTCTCTAAATGTTTATATGTAAATATGTACATAGAGAAAACTATAAGAAACAGTTTTAAGGTGTTAATAGTCTTCAGTGAAATAAAAACAATGTGACGTATTAAAAACACGTGTGTTTTTTCCAGCAGTCGTAAACATTATTTTTGCACCAACCTACATTTGATCATAAACTCTCACGTCATTGAGATTTTGATGGATGACACAATTTGGCAAAGCTCCTACGTGATGAAATGTCTCGAGCCCCCTTCAGATTTCCACCCACAGGTCCTCCCCAGCATTTACCTTCTCATCCCCTCTTTTCTGCCCTCTCTGTCTTTCATCCCTGGTGACATGGCTTACCCCGGCTTAGATTTCACAGTCTGAAAACCAAACATGAGCGCTGAGAGGGGGACGATGAAGGAGCAATAGCGCGGGAGAGGGCAGCGAGAGGGGCCCACAAGCAAACTGACAACTGGGTGTGAAGGTGTCACGCTCGCCCTCTCACTCTCTCTCTTTTTTGCCCTTTACATCCTCTCTGGAAGAAAACATCCATCTCGGCCGTGGTATGCTGGAATGAAAAGGTGCCGAGTGCACAAAAGTTTGTACCCGCAAACCTCAGAGCTGACTGCAAACTGTCAAAAGTCACCATCAACTGCAAAGCCAGGCAATGTATACATTCAAAACCAGAACATACAATGAAAATTATTTGTTTTTCCGTGATCACGTCATAGTCGAAATTCACAGAAGATGATAACACAGTCACAGCTGTGTTGTTGCAATGTAGCACCCATGTATCTGTACAGTAGGTTACTGCAGGGCAGCTTTCCACTGTGTTAAAAACATGGACTGAACATGGCCATATATACAGTACTGGTATTACTGAAGTTATACAGCAATTTGCATTATGAAGTCCTTATGACTTTACTTGCATGTGATGTCAAAGTTAAGTTACAAGTCAGTCAGATTTTGTTTTTGATGCATAATGATTATCACTGCTAACAATCCCCAAATTGTGAAATTGTAAAAAAGACAAAGCACACTTAAATATCAACGTTGAACAAGGATAGAAAAAGAAAACATATGCACAAAAATGTAATGGTTCCATCATCTGGTATAAACCAGAAAGGTAAATGTTCAGTATCTGAACGGAATTGACATTTAAATTAATGACGAAAGAAAGAAAATGAAATGTCAAACAGATGCAGACTTTGAACAAAGAACCAAAAAATGAAAAAAAAAGAGATGAAAAAATTATACATCAAAAAATGTTAAAGGTCAAGTCTGACAGATGGTTGAGAGAGAAGCAAGTTAAAAAAGGTCTGTGGCAAGAGATTCACAGCAAAAGCACAGGAAGCTTCATCCGCCCTGGACTTTTTAGGCGATTAACATTAGATTAATCTGACCTCTGTTAACAGAAAGCGATTGGTTGTTTAATATTTAAATTCACACCTTTAAGAATTGATCCTCTTCTTAATTTTTGGACATAACATCCACAAAGTAACACACACCAGCTTCAGAATTGTATAAACTGACAGACATTGAACAAAGTACATTAGTGCACCCCAGCTTAAAACATTTTAACTGTCCCTTTAAATAATAAAAATAATACATTTTGCATATAGTGAAGCATTAAAACAAAGTGTTGCTTTGTTATGCTTGTGATCATATTTCATTGTAGCAGAAATAAAAGAAGAAGCGACAACTTTAATTTAATTTAAAACATTTACCCCCAATGTTTTTGTCCATTTTATTTCCCCAAGTTTCCAGAAATTAGCCAACATCCGGACAAGATTAGTATTCTTTGACACTATTAGTCATTTATTTGTTTTGTTTTTATTAATAAAAAATGGCTGACATAGTTCTCTGCTTCCAACTTCTGTAGATATGAAGAAAAATGCAAAATGTCCTATGTTTGATATTGTATTTCAATGGTGAAACAGTCATTTAACAACATTTAAAATCAACAACTGGTGACGTAGTATGTTGACGTAGCTCTAACCGGACGCCAGCGGTTCAGTATCCCATTGGTCCACCTGCTCCACCAAGTGTCCAATCACGGTGTAGATATCTTAGACACACTGATTGCAAACACGGAAGTACAGCGAAGGGAGGAGGGTTCGCGTGCGTTTGTAGTCAGTCTGTAAATTGATAAAAACCAAACATTCGCGATTGAAAACACGAATAATACGAATTAAACACCAAACCGGGTTTAGCGTCAGACTTTTTCTCTCGTCCTATGGATTTGTTGCAGCTTCTGTCATGGGCTTGCATCGTGTTCACAGTCGGGATGTTCTCGACTGGACTGTAAGTTGTGCTGAGAACTAATAAAACGCAACGTGGCTGGTTTATACGTGGAATTCCTCTTATGCATTTTAATGTAGTTGACAGGAAACACCAGGACTCTGCTTTGCATTCGTTGCCAGTTGCACCTGGTTGTTTAAACTAGTTTGTAAAGGGAACATTTTGTTCTCCAAAGATAGAATGGTCGTTGTACAGATGTTTGGTTTGTGTGTCTGATTAATATTAATATTTGTTTGTTTACTTGTTTGTGTGTGTTTGATTGTGTTTCTGTCTAGGACCGACCTGAAGAAGATGCACGAATCCAAAAGTGCTGACAACATCCAGTTTCTCCCCTTCCTCACTACATGCCTTAAGTGAGTGTGGGTTTTTTTATTTGCATATTCATTTTTGCACTTTGAACCGTGATAAGGTCTGAACTATCCCTGTCTTGTCGCTATAGTAACCTGGGTTGGTTGTATTATGGGATTCTGAAGCCGGATCAGACAATTGTCTTGGTCAACGTTATTGGAGCAATCCTCCAAACCCTTTACATCGTTACCTACTCCTACTACACAAAGCAAAAGGTCTGTGTGGATATGAAAAAAAATACATCACTGAGGTTGAGATATCCAGGATGATAAAACCATCACACCAGTTTTCCAAACCATCCATGTGCGTTTGTCTGTTTGTTTGTTTTTTAGAGGGTGGTGATGTCGCAGATTCTTGCAGCTAGTACGGTGCTAGCCTGTGGCTGGTTGTACTTCTCTATGTTTCTTCCTGAGAGAGACACTCAGCTCAGCCAACTGGGCTTCACCTGCAGCGTGGTCACTGTCAGCATGTACATGTCTCCGCTTGCTGACCTGGTACAGTTCACATGCAACACAGACAAACACAGCACAAAGGCAGCATATACAAAATCACTTCAACATATGCTCCCATCCAATATCAGTCACAATCCTAGCACTAGCATTTTTTTTCCTTCTTTTTTTGGTGTCATCTTGCACGTGCAACCATTTACTAGTGAGGGAATAAATCCACTATTCTTTATATTTCCTGCTGCGTCTTCATATTATCATCCGTCAACCATCCTGTTTGTCTCCTTCTCCTCATCAGTCTCACAGTTCCAAATGACCCCCATCAGTTTCCTGCCTTTCTTTTGCTCATCTGTGTCTTCCTGTTATTCTCACTCTGTCTGTTTGTGCCTCATCTCCTTGGTTACATTTTGTTTTCGCTTCATATTCGTATGAATCGATGCTGGCATGACACGGAATGAGTAAATCCCCAAAAAACATCCTCAGAAATACTATTTTTCCCTAAACATTCCAGGTGTAAGACTTAGTCATCATTCCTGCTGGTATTAATACAGCAGTAATTGCCAGATGTGGCTTGAGGCATTATAACTAAAAGGAAATCAGTTGGCAGAATTAACAGGAAGACTTGGTCATTCATATTGGCTTCAAATAACCAGCACCTCAGTTTTACCATATAAAAGTACCTCATACAAGAAGTTGTGTGACCACTGCTGCTTGTATTAAAGCAGCACTACTTGCAGTGCAACTTTTAAACATAACATTGACATAAAATGTATTAGCAAACATTTGCTTATATATCGGCAGGCAATGAGCAACATTACCATTATTTAAAATCACCTGATAAATACATGCATAATATTCACAACTACTTTTAGCTCTGTTTGCGTTTCCCGATTTCCTGAGGTGGAAATGTGTGGCTCTTTATCTGCCAAACGCTCCACTATCATGTTGGGGTAGTTTCTAAGTTCTTCCAGCTGCTGTTTTGTATTCTGTTAGTAATGGGCAGTTGTTTACCAAGGCATGGTTGACTAAAATATCCTCTTGTTGCATATCGAACTGCATGTGGGCAGGAATATTCAAGGCTAAGAGACAATAAAGTACTCCACAGAAGTGCTGGGAACAGCAGAGCTGCATAATAATATACAAGGGTCTCTTCACATTACACCAAGTGAATGATCCATTGTAAATACAAAAAACAGTTGAATGCCACTTTGAAGTTTATTTGTTCCTGTCCTTCTCTCTTTAAGGTAAAAATAGTGCAGAGTGGTAATGTACAGTGCTTGTCCTTCCCCCTGACTGTGACCACCCTCTTCACTTCAACCTCCTGGGTGCTATATGGCCTGCAGCTTAATGATAACTATATCGTGGTAAGACACACTACTCAGCACAGATTGAAACATTGTTCCTTAATTTGAAATGAAACCTCCTTTTATGTCTTGTTCTTTTTTTCCTGGTTGTGTTTATTCCAGGTTCCAAACAGCCCTGGAATCTTGACCAGCCTCATTAGATTTTATTTGTTTTGGAGATTTGCGTCTGTAAATCAAAGCTCACCTTCCTACAAGTCGATGCAGATATAAGTGGAATGGTTATGAAAACAGAGAAAGATGACACACAGTAAGACTCTACCCATTACTCGTCTTGTCTATTTAATGGAGTGAGGCAGTCACATGACGAGGAGCCTAATTGTCGTGGGGTGACACCACTCATGAAGTGGAGATCATGTCTCGTGTCGACTTTTTCATTTCCTGGAAGTATTGAAAGAAGTGCAGTTACTCTTTTAGGTGGAACAATTACGAGGTTATCTATTTTATTTCTTTGTTTTTCTGCAGCTACTTGTTAAATCATGTCTTTTAATTGTTTTTCTGTCTGGTGATGTTTGCCATTAAAGATGAATGGCATTAATTGATTTTTCAACAATTTTGGTCTCTGTTTACAATCCAGTGAATTGGATTGAATCTTTTTCCACCTCGTATAAGCCAAAGATTTTGTGGAATTACAGCTTGTTGGCGGCTATATTAGTTTCCCCTGTTTCCTGGTACGGTACATATGTTGAAATGCTGTGTAAGTCCATAATCTTTCACCGCCTTAAGTAATTTCATATCTCAGAGTTGGTACTCACAGCTCTTTTCTCACTGTGTAAACTAGAATAGAGTCAGTGGCAGTAAATTATATTTGTTCACAAATGTTTTCTATATATTTATATATCTCTTTGATCTTTTTGATACAGGATGTTGGACTTGTGTCCAAAATATTATCTTATATAATTATTCTATATTTTTTAATAAATAGAATGCAAGATGAGATTAACACCATAGGTTTTGGTTAGGGAAATTAGTAATGTCTATTTTTCTGGTGGCTGTCATGAGTTTGTTTCCTCGTTATTATGTGCAATTAAAAAGGGTGTTATACAAATTAAACAGCTGAATGTCAGTGATAATTCACTTACTTTTAAAGGATGTAAGATCTCTAAAGGTGCCTTGTTAATAAATATTTAACCACCAGCATATTTTTGCTGATTTGATATTGAGTTGTGAATATGTGTAAATAAAAAAGATCTTTTGTAAACCGGAAAACCTTGGAAGCTCAAGAGCATCCTGAGAGAACAAAGATTTGTGCTTTAGCGTGGCGCGTTTTAGTTTGGATGCAGTAATGACAGCTGCATTCAGATGTGCAGCAATAACGGTTGTGTGTGTGTGTGATTAGGCTGGCTGTGTAAGAAACAAAAACCCTCGTTTGATGGTGCGGCGGCGCGAACGAGCTTGTTTGTGTGAGTTTGGAGATACAGCCAGGGCAGTGGTGGGAAAGGCCACGCCAGAGGTTCTCATCCCACGTGTTTGTGTTTTACATCGGCCTCTCTTCCTGTGCTCAAAGAGCCTGCCCCTGAAACCAGCGCATGCAGACACAACACTGCATTGTGCTGGATCACGGTGTTATGCTGGAGACAGGCTCAGCTGAGGGGACTGGGAGCTGGAGATAAATGAGTTCCAGTTGAAAGAGAATAGGAAAGAAAAGGGGACAACTTTGAGTGGGGGATGAGAAGGCAGAGAGGAAGAATGTACAAATGAGATAGAGGTTTAAAACAGTAACACCAGGGACAATAATAGAATTTCAATTAAGAGTTACAGTTTGCTTGGTTGATTGGCGTTGTAACACCAGCTGTTGGGCTGTACCTTCAGCTTACTAATTACGTGTTTATACCCTGCATTTTGTTTTTCTACTTTGTTTGTTTGTGTCCATAAAACTCAAGTTCCTAGTATGTTCTCACATGGCCAATAAAACTGATTCTGATTAATGCTGCACAATCAGAGCCGGTTTTATCACTTGTTTGCGAACATTTGCTAGTTCAAATACCAACTCGTGGCTCCAGGGAGAAAGTCACACTATCACTATCATTCTGGGTGCCATGAATGTCTTTCAAAAAGATTTCAGAGATTTAATTCGGAACCAAAGTAGTTTACTGATCAACAAAACAACACAGAGAGAACTGGGGGGGAAAGGGAAACCCTGGAATATGGATTTATCGGGTCATGTTTTAACATGACAAGCGTTTTGATGTGAAAGAAAAAAAAAACAACTTTATGAATAACAGGTCCGGACGAGCAGACGCGGATGAGTGAGTCAGAGTCTTTTCTGCTTTTGACTGGAAATATAAACCAGCGTACTCTGAGAAACACCCCGGATACAGTCAGTGATGAAGCTCAGGCATTGTCTTGTGACAAGCGAGAGGCGGCGTGGGGATTTTAACTGTAGGCCGAGAATAAAACATCAGGGGAAGATAAGGGAGTGTTTATTGTTGCCATCGGGTGAAAAGAGACAGACATCAATAAGGGTGGAGGGACAGTACATGGAGTCAGACACAGGCCGGCTGTGTCTGACTCCATGTACTATGGCCGTATTGTGACGAGTGTGTGTTAAGTGTGAAGCAGGAAAGCGAAGCACGCTGATGTGTGTACCTCTTTGGTCGCCTGCCAAATAGTAACACGAGGCCTGTGTTTTGTGTACGAGTGCATGTGGTGGTTGTGGAGGTGAATGCAGCGTAATCAGCTGAACAATGAGCGGAGCCTCACAAACAGGATCCCTCTGTTTCCTGAAGCACAGACTGTCTCCAGAAACAACACACACACACACACACACACACACAAACACACTCAAGCCGACTCCTTTGCGCACACATCCTTGCATGCACGCATGTGTACATGTCTTGCACAGTCCCACAGCGTGTCCACAACTCACACACACCATGTTTGCATTCAGGTGTCTATTTTTGTCGTTATGGGCAAATTCTTCTCTATGGGGTTTGTTTCCGCTGTAATTAAACGCAAGCGTAGTCTCTGCTTGCATGCAGCTAGGCAGTGTGCAAACTCAGCATATAAACGCACACACGCACACGCACACACACACTGTGCACACTGGGAGGCAGTCAGCAGCATGTGCACGCTCTGCCATCAGTAAAAGCACACCTGTCCCAGCTGCTGTTTTGAAGAGAACAGGAGAGAAAGAAGGAATGTGCTTCCCTCAGTTTTCCCGGTGACCCCTCACCCATCCCAGTCGTCTCTCCTCCCTGCACTTATTTATCCGATTATTCCCCTGGACACTGTCTTCCCCCTCCTCCACCACACCGTCATCTCATCTATCTCTGTCTCACCATTGTTTTTCTATTCAAGTGAATCATTTCTCTCACTCTCACGTGTTATCTTACTCTTTCTCTGGCTCAGTTGACCCCACCCCCCTTTTCCCCTTTCACTTCTTTAAAAAAACACTCGGTGATTCCATATTCCTGCTCCTCCATTTATATAATAATAATCACACAGCTGACTGCCTGTTTTCTGTAGCCTGCATGCAGATCATCTGCAGTGATAAAGAGGTCTGCCTTGTAAAACTGTCAGCCACTAAGATTTATATGAATTTTATAAGCATAACCTGAAGCTTTTTTGTGATGCACATAAATCTCACCCGATTCAATTCAAAAAGAATCTTTCTGTCATAACTTGTTTGTTTTTTTATTTTTTTTGGTGACATGCATATGTACGCACTGCTTTGTGTGTTAATGCAGAGAGCAGCAAGTGACTTTCTCCCCCCTCCCCAGTTTTACCAGGTTCTCCTCCCTTTTGTTTTGATTGTGTAATCAGCATTTCATCTTCCTCAGAGCCCGGAGGCTGCACAGCTGAGGGGCCCCCACAAGAACCCAATGCATGCATCACAGGTTGCACACAAAGCCCACCTTCGCTTTTCTCGTACAAAACTAAATCACACATGCAAAAAATGTGACTTCTCAGCTCTCTCACTGTGGCGACAGCTGCTGCTGCTCCCATCCCTGCTCTGTAATTCTAGAAATAGATTAACAGGCAGAACCCCCAGTGTGTCCTTAGGGTCTGAGTGTGGTGCAGTATGTCCTGTCCTGTCTCAGCCTACTAAATTGTTTTGCTCCTCACTCGCTTCAACCCGCTTTCTGCTGCACCACAGAGGGGGAGCAGTGAGTGAAGTGATATTTGGACAGCTAGTCATTAAGCTGTCAGCAGACAGCCTATGGACCAGAACGCTGTCAGGAAGGAAGAACATACACATTTCGCTCTTAAATCACCTGTCAGGTGTCCGTCTGTTTTACCTGTAGAACCGATCAGCGACTTAATAACTGCGCCTGACCCCAGTGAATCTGACGCAACAGCGCCATATTTATTTCCACTTGTATTATTAATACATTTGTACTTATCAACTTGTTTCCAAAGTTAAATGTATATGAAGTATACGCTTAAAAGTGGAGTTTACGAACACTTAAGGACTTTATGGATAGCTAATGTTTTTCTAGTCTATATGACACACACTCATAGAGAAAAAGTCGTAAATCCCAGGGGGCTCTGGCTCTGTCTGAGCACGCTTGCTTTATCCAAGACAAACACGTGACAGGTGTTTTGTGTGTGTGTGTGTATGTGTGCGTATGTTCTTGGAAATGGTTTTTAATGTCCACTGCGTAATGTGAATTTGGATTTGATTGAGTGTTTTGTGGGGACTGACTGGCTGCAGACATGAAGTCGTTTTGCTGACTGTCACTGATTTATGCGATAGGTGGAGATCCATTGTGTTTGACACCCACAGTTGTTATGAATTAAGTTGCTCTGAGCTTTTATACATTGAAACAGTTTATGCATTTGTGTGTATGTGTGCAGAACATGCCACAGTCCACTGTGATGTGCAGAGGTGCTGAGGTCGCCTGCATTAACCATGCTTTTCTGCAGCTTCCAGCGCTTTATGCACATTTGAAAGTTTGTTTAACTGCATTGACGCTACTCTGCATGGCACTCAGCACACATCAGTCTGCTTCTGTCAGTGCCAATATGTCAAAACAGGCAGCAACATCCCTTTAAAATGTTTATCTTTTTAACATTTAAATACAGAAAACATGGAAATATCTTTTATTAAGTTTTCTCCGCATGAATCTGTTTTCATCATAGTACAGTCTGGCTGCATCTCTTCCAGTTCATTTCCCCATCCTTGTTGAATCATCTGACGAATATGACAACACAAAATCCCTCTGAAAATCCAGGTGAATCTTACGCCCACTTGTTTGCGTGCAAACACGCACGAAAACACTGGCTTCACTGGGAGGGGAGGAGTCATGTCAAGTAAACACAGGTAGATCAAACCTGGCTGTAGCTGAGGTGAAATTAAAGCTAAAGAAAAAAAAAACACGGTAGTCTTCTGTGGCACATCTGGCAGTGAGGTTCAACCACAGTTAGATGTACATAGATGAATAGTTGGAAACAATGTGAAGTTAATATAGTTTTTTTGGTTAATGAATGTATTATAGTTAATTGCAATTATTCTCTAGAATGGAGGTGTAAGTTGTGGCACATATACATTATAAGTTTTGCTCGTTATATGCATTGTTAGTCATAAATAAAAGTCATGAAAAAAGAGAAACAGTGATGTTATTCACGCTGTAACACAGAAGCTCAGTCTGACATGTCATCAGAGATCTGGGCTTAGACAAGTCAGTGTTGACACATCTTCCACCTGTTGCGACTCAACACTGCCACCACCACCCTTTATTATTCTTTTTTTTAACTGAAGACAAAAGCATTAAAAGCACAAAGTCGCCCCCTATTGGCCAAGGTTTGACACAAAGTCCTGCAACAGACAGATCCCCATTTAAAAAGAGCTCCAGGGACGATTTGATTGCAACAGCTCACATTGAATGTAAAAGGATGATGACAAATGTGAAGCCTCTCCTCTCTGCTGTTTTCCTGACACTGCTAACTCAGTGTGCAACTTCCCTACTTGTCACTGTCTGGGTGTTACTCACAGTCGGATAAATCGACATGTTCCTTTCATGGATCGCTGCAACTTCAGAATGAGCTGTAATTGCCATTTGATCCTCTCTTGACATTTCTACCAATTATTTAAAACCTGTTTTGTAGCAACAATGTCATTTAGTTTAACGATCGCCGCACTGTTTGCCACGATTCTTCCTAGTCCCTGACCTTTGCGTCCAGTTTCTGTCTCACTTCCTTCACCAAGACTCACCTGACTGCCAGGAGAGATGCTGTCTGTGTCTCAATGACACCGTCCTGGTTCATTAAAGCATACAGTGAATGAATTATTTAAAAACCCATCTGCCCTTTTTCTTTGTTTACGTTTAATTGAGCTCTTAGTGGCAATAGTTAGGTTCTAATCAGAATTGGATTTTATATATGTATACACACACCCACACACACACATCTATCTATCTATCTATCTATCTATCTATCTATCTATCTATCTATCTATCTATCTATCTATCTATCTATCTATCTATCTATCTATCTACATATATATATATATATATATGTGCGTGTGGGTGTATAAAATCCCTGTAGCACAAAGGATTCACCTCACCTGTTCAAGGTGCCCTGACATCATGGCGTGATTATGGGATAACTTGCCTTTTCATGCAGGGTGTCACCACACATCTAGTTTTTCCATGACGGTTTAACAAAGGCGAGTGGATTTTTTATGATCTCCAATGGAGAATCAGTCAGTGAACAGCACGTCAAACGTGAGACAGTCAAACCAACAGTTGCATTTGACATGTTGAGTGTAATTTCGCCTGTTAGATGGCAGCGTGACGGGGTGTAAGAGGTTTACAAGCATGACAGCTCTCTGTGATTACAAGGGTGGGCGATTTCAAAGTCTGGCAGTAAATAGGAAGACGTACACGCAAGAAACGAGCTTCTGCCAAGTGACAGTGAAGAAACAGTCAGTGTGGGATTTCGCCTGAACTGCCACAACTGTTTCCTTTGATTTACCTTCAACACAAATACTACACAGGTCAAATCCATCGCTCCTGTAGTGTGATCATCATTATGACATTATGACTCCGCGTTCCACTTGTCACTCATTTATTTTGTTTCTGATGACGTGATAGAAACATTCAGCAAAGTCTATTTCTATGTTCGGATTTTTGCGACGCTACAGACTAAAGTCATTCAAGTGCTGTGCTGTTACACAAGTAGAGGGTTCACACACACACACACACATCCAACAAACACATATTAAAATACTGTACAGTCAGAGCTAGTTTGAAAATATAGACAATCTCTTTCTTTGAAATGATAGATAAACTTACATTTCCCCAAACAAACCGTGAATCAGCTCGGTCAGTTAGTAAGTGATTTAATGTGAGTATGGAAACACCATGGGGGGATAAATAAAATCAAATTTAAAGTTAGCCACAACTTTTGAAATAACCCTACTTCAGCTGGTTTCCTTGTCGTCCGTCGACTTCCTCTGACTGATCATGAATATGTACGTGCAGCTCACTCCAACACCACAGTCAAATACTGAACAAGTCGGTCTCTACATTTTTCACTTTTGTCAAACTGTAAAACTTAAATGTATTCACATATTTATGAGTCAGCGGCGTATGTCAGAGCCATTTTGACTTTCATCTCTGGTGGAATCTGAAAACACAGGGGTAATTCTGAAATGAGGAAAAATGGCGCACGAGTCCTTTTGAAATGCAAAACAGTGACTATATAAAATTTCAGGTGGGACACCAAGACACATGGTCCTCACATGAGGCAGCAGAGCTGTACAATCAACATTCGCCACTTCTGCATGACACAATGTACATATCATTAACCTGCTACATAAAAGTTAAGATAGAAAATTAGACATAGGTACATCTGAGGTGCTTTTATAAGGTGACAGTCAGATAACTGCATATATGTTAGATATGTATCCTTGATACACTTGCATGCAACTTTTGTTGCCATTTAGTGACACAATAAGTGTAGATGGACTGCAGCTTTTTTTTTTCCCGCACTGCAAGTCGGTTTTATAAAGATGTCTGACTCACCCTGTCAACAGAATTCTGCATAGTCTAAAGTCACTTCAGCCACATTGTCCACAGTCGAGGAGAATGAAAACAGGAAAAACGTAATAAATGATAAATTAAGCCTAAAGAGAGATTTGATGTTTCGAGGTGCAAACGCAAAGCAAAAATCAGACCCTTTAATTAGATCCACAAAAAACTGACTGCAGGGGAAAACCATAATCCATACATAACATAAAAACATTTCAATCAGGTATTAAAGGCGATTCGTTGTCAACTCAAATGAATTAGTGAATATAGAGCATCTCTATCTCTATCGACATGAGCGCAAAATGTCCATTAACAGTCTTCTCGTTTATTTAGTGAGATTGGTTGCTCGTGTCTGGATGGTTACCCTCCGCGGCGGCGGCTCCTCAATGCTCCGATTGCCGACAAGGTCCTGAAGCTGCAGGGCTCCTCCGCCGATGAAGCAGAAAGCTGGACACACTGGCGCTGAGCAGTCCAAGTGTCCCTCCCACAGGATCCGCAAGGAGTGGGCGTCATAGAAGGTCACTCGTCCTTTATCACAGTCCAGGCACACTCCTAGCCGGGGCGGCACCGGAGCGGTGTGTGGGTGCGACAGGCCACTGTAAGTGCTGCTGTGGGAGTGCACTGCTCCATGGCTCTGACTTTCACCCTGACTCTGACTGTGGCCGTGCCCCTGCGGAAGCAGGATCTTGCCCATGCCCATGGTGAGGAAGCAGAAGGGAGGGGAGTCCTGGGCGTCCTCTGCCCCACTGTCGTGTCCACTGTCTGGGTCACAGCTGGGGGAAGCAGAACATTAGACTCAACAACAGAAGAGCTATGGGAAGAATGAAAATATAGAAGATGTAACCTGAAGTTGTAAATTCTTCAACTTGAAATGCTGCTATAGTATCAGAGAATGGCCTGAGTATATCCAACCCAAATAGATAGTGTAACCATGTTTACAAGTTCTTCCACTGCCCCCAAGTGGCCAAAACTAATACCAACACAATACTAACACAACTCATCCTGATGTCGGTATGTGGAAGAGTTACCTATACAGAAGAGTGCTTCTGTATCGGCGGCGTGTTATGGTATCATCGTGCAAGTAAATATGAATATGACATTAAATCCCATTCACGTTCGATTCATGTAATTCTTTCTCAGAGTATTTTATTTGATGCTGAAAGAAACAAAGTCAGTTCGACAGGCTGTTGTATCCTGTAGATTTAATTACCGAGGGCTGGCCATGTCCTGAGGGAGGTGGAACCATTCTTGTAGTTTAGCCTCCTGTCCTACTCCTACCTGCAAGAGAGACAGACAGACAGACAGACAGATAGACAGCTTTGGTCACTTCCACTTGCTGATTTCATACATAGCTAATTATAACACCCAAACTACTGACCAATGACATGTGACCTCTCACCTTTACCAGGTAGGAGCCAGGCTCCACAGAGCATGCCCAGTAGTGCCTGCCGTGAGTGACAGCCAGGTCAGCCACCAGCAGGTCAGAAGTCAAGTGACAGGAAGTGAGGGTGCGGTCGGCAGCCTGCAGGAGGGAGAGGCCGGGCACACTGCGGGCATATGTTTGGCCTCTACCCAGCGCGAGCCTGTCTGCATGCAAACCCCAGCGAGAGTCCAAGGAGAAACTCAACACTGGGCGAAGAGGAGAGGAGAGGAGAGGAAGGCATTCCAGGTGGGAAGGAGGGGTGAAGAGGGAGAGAGATGGCGAGGTAAGTCAAAGGGAAGGAGTCAGGCGGGAGGGAATATTAGCTCCCGACGCGCGGACAGATTTAGACTCCAGCAAGTCTAAACACATCATGGAAAAGGAGCTGAAGTCGAGCAAGAAGGAAAAGATGGTGTAACGCGTCTTTGACGGTGAATATGAGGAACAGGGGAGAAGTCATATTTACTCACGCTACATATTGTTCTGCTGTTTTTCACGGCATGTTTATATGTAGAATCAAAGAGCCAGCAAAGCAAACAATGGAAAACATTATATGAACAATCAAGAGTTTCGGAAAGGAGTGGTGAGACAGAGCTCCAGCGAGAAAGACAGAAGCAGAGAGAGTCGGACGGTGATGAAAGTGGGATGGCGAACACAAAAAAGAAGATTTGGTAAAGATGCTAAAAAAAAAAGGTAGGGATGGAGAAAAACAAAAAATGATTAGTCAATCAAGGAATGACAAATTAAAATAAAGCATCTTTCAACATTTGGAAACCAACTTTTTTATAACAATTTAAAGTAACAATTACTATTTCATCTGCACAAATTATCATTTTAATCATATTGAGTTTTGATTTTCATGTAGTGTGAAAACTGTAAAAAAAAAATATATATATATACTGAAATGTATCAAGTCTAAATGTCTCACCAGGTGCTGGTGGCGTGTGGAGGTACACCTCCTCACTGTACTCTCCAAACCCAGCCTTGTTGCATCCTCGCACTCTGAGCACGTACACACTGTCCATCTGCAGCCGGTCAACCACTGTGCTCGTCCCTCTCACTTCATCCAGGCGCTGCCATGCAGCTGCAGTATTAGGGGATCTGGTGCCGCCCCATGTGGCTCCAGCTCCTCCTGCTCGCCGCTGGTATTCAACAGAGAAGTGCCAAGCTGGGGCCGAGTCCTGAGGGAGGCGCCAGCACAAAAACAGCTGGTCATAGGCCAACGTCTTCTGAGTGTCAATAACCGGAGCCAGTGGCGCTGTGGATCAATGAGACATATAGTTTTCATGATGTTTTATGGCTTTGACTTCACTGTTGAAATGAATGCTCCGAGAACGGGAACACAGATTCCCACCCTGTATGAATTCCACGCCGTTGATGATCTTGATCTCTTTGGAGGCGTCCAAGTGGAAATGTCTGAAGGAGGGATCGGCGGCGAGGGAGAAGCACTGCAGGTGTTCTATGGCCTTCACCAGCCTGAAGAGGGAGACACACAACGAGAAAGAGAAAAAGGAGAAATAAATAAATAAATAAAGGGGTGCAGAGTGGTGCGGTGGTTAGTACTGTTTGAATCTGTGGTGTGGTTACCTGTGGTGAGTGACTCTGGCAGCCTGTACAAAGCAGGGCGCGTCGCTCTCCTTGAGCAGCTCCTGTGTGTAGGCCATCAGGCCTGCGTGCTCCAGCAGGCCCCGCCTCTCTGAGGCCTGTGCGGACAGGGCCTCCTCCCTCCTGCTGCGAGAGCCCTCCAGTGCCAGGACCAACGCACCCTGACGTTCAGCCACGGCCGCCTCCAGCTCCCGGATACATTGGTTGAGTTGCTGCAGAGCTACTGTGCTGTTAGCCTACAGCACACACACACACACACACACACACACAGAGAGAGAGAGAGATGACCCCAGTGAGATGGAAAAAATATGATAAAACTGATTTATAGACACAGAAACAATGTTTTTTGGCAGTGGTGGACCACTGCACCGGAGCACCTGGCCTCTAGATGGCACACTAATACTACCTGCCCCCTCAGTTGCTGGTGTAGTTACAGTTAAGTGTCAGTGGAGTGATCGTCCATCATGAAATAAGAATGTTGATGATCAGTATCAAAACTTCATGCTTTAACATGAATTTCATGTGCTTCACCTCCATCTGTTTGATCGCTGCCTCCAGCTGAGTCAGCTGGCTCTGTATTGTCTCCTGGTTGGCCAGGATGAAGTTGACCTCCTTGGTGACCTTGTCCTGCAGAACCCAAAACAAAATAAATATTTCAAAGCTGGATGGCGACTTGGATACTGACGCAGGCGGAACAGACCTCAGACACTCGCCTTAAGGGCCTGGTAGGCCTGCGCTATTGGCAACACTTTATGTCCATGGTGGACTCGCTGCACTTTACAAAGTGGACACAGCGCCCTCTGGCAGTTGCGGCAGTACCACAGCAGTCGCTCCTGCTCGTGCTCTGTGCACGTTAGAACCTAATGCAGAAAAAGGAGGGTCAAGGGTCACAATGTCAGTGGAGGAGACACTTCTTCATATTATATTCTTTACATCATGCACGAACATGACCCTTTACTCACCTTGGGCCTGAAGTTGTTGGTGGGTAGAATGTGTTCGTGTTGGGCGCGGGGGGTTCCCCAGGGGTGGTAGAGCTTGAAGCACTCGTTGCAGAAGTTGGATTTGCAGTCGGCGCAGCCTTTAGTGGCCTCCAGAGACTGGGGGGGCTTACAGAAGCCACACATGATGGCCACGCTGCCCAGACTCACTGTTTGCCTGTACCTGCAGTGTGAGAGAGAAAGAAAGAAAGGAAGAAAGAAAAACTTTGGTTTGCCCTGCTTTCTTTTCAGTAGTTAGGAAACCAACTCTTTTGACTGTCTGACCTGGATACATCACCAGCTGCTGTCTCGTTAGCACATTCTGTGGAGAAGAAACATGCACTGTCATGCTCTCCACACCAAAATAACCTGCTGCTGCTGCTGCTGCGTGCGACACTGGGAAACTGCTTATCCCCTTGGCTCTCTGAACATTTTTCAGATGCAGCTCAGTTTGAACTGATGAGATAACAACATGATCAACGTTCAACGGGGGGATATTTGTTGCTCTCAGACGCTGCAGTGGTTTTTTTTTTTTAGCTGCCCCTGCAATCTGCTCTTACTCTTCGCCTTGCATCTGGGTTAATGGAAAGATTCATTATTGAAACTCCTTCCAGCAAATGATTTCCTGTCACATGTATAAATCCCTATTGACTGGACCCTTCCTTTGGACCCTTTCCTTGTTGCCTGCAGGAGTGGATAGAAGGATTTTATCCCAAAAGCGATTGCTCTGTTACTGATGTGTGACGAGGCTAATAATGACCCACAGATTAAATAGAAAACACACACACACACACACAAATAACGACTGAGTCAGCAGTATACGCTACACCTGACTATACCTGTGCCTCTGTCTGCTACAATATAATACACACACCTCTCCACAATCCGCTCCAGAGTGAGGTTGCGAAAGCAGTCTGTTAGGCCTTTTTCTCCAAGTTCCACATCCTGTCGACAGGAAGGACACGGGAACAGCATAGGGGGAATGGCGCCATCCTTCCGCCTACGCCCTGGGTATGTCCCACACACTAGGAGAAGACAGAGGACACAGAAGAGACAGAGATGGGCAGAGATGTAGAACAGGAAAGGTGTGGGTTGGTAGAATGGATGATTTGTATGAGAGATGAGAGAAACAGACTTGTGAGAAGTGGTGAAAGGCAGATTTTTTTTCTATCTGGTTAGAACAGAGGGATAAATACAGGTCAGAGCACAGTGGGGGGATGCTATTCGCTTACACACACACTGTGAAACCACACCTGCTCAGTAGATGCTCTCTGCCTTTTCTGCCTCTTCGCACAGTTAAATAACTCCTGAGACAAACCAGTAAAGGTCAGGGTGGATCGCAGTACAGTGGTGTCTCAGCCAGATCCTCAATGAAATATAGACACTAAGAGGACGCTGGCATCACACCACACCCTCATTTAGAGTATGTCAGTTTTTGTTTTTCATTCTGTCTCTAACACAAGTGCAAAGTTTACTGCTGCCCTCTATATTGCCTCACACAGTTACTTCTCCACATTCTCCCACTACCTGTTCTGAGGACTCGTTCCAGGCGGTCAGGGGTCCTCGGTGCGGGTCTCCGTGCCTGTCGAGGGGAGCGAGTGTTTGGTGTGGAGGCTGGTGAGTGGGGCTCCGGGGGGAGTTCTGGAGGTGGATAACCTCTTTGCACCAACACCTCAGCCGCACACAGCAGACACACACTGTGCTGGCACGGCAGGAGGACGGGCTGCTTCACCATCTCATCACACACGGGGCAATGCAGCTCCTGCTCCATGCTCTTCATGTTAGACTGGAGAGAGGAGAGTTATACAAGGCGTCAGCTCGGATAAAGGCTGAGTCACTGGTGTGAGCACAGAATCAGGGGATCTTCGAATTCTGCAACTCTTGTGACCTGGAAAAAAAAAAGTTGTGTAGGAGTCAAAAACAGGAAGGGGAGCAGATGCAGGCACTGGTTATTTATGCTGATGATGGATATATGAAGCACAAGGAGGGTAGATGAAAAAAAACATCGTCCCCCAATTCTGCTGTTAACCATAATATGACAGATTCTCTAGCCTCACCTTTCATGTGAAAGACTATGTGTGTAATTAGCTGTGCAGTTGGGGACTGTCTCGGCTTTACACACAGGTATCACTGGTTGTGTAGGCCCTACTCCCTTGTAGCATCAGCTGAACGCCACATCCCGTTGCTATGACAACGCGCATCATCTCTTCCTCGTCGTATGCGGCTGCTGGCACGTCCTGCTGATCACCACACATCCGCCGCTCTACCTGCTGCTGCGTTTCATGCGTATAGGTTTCCATCACCAAAAAGCAACCAATGTCCCTTTGATTCAATAAATACCGGAAGAAAAAAAAATCTTCCATAGCTAGAAAATGCTTGACATTCCTTCGGCAATCATATAGGGGGAGAGGGGGAGGGGTCGTTATAAAATATTCCCTGATTAAATATCCAAACGTTAGATAACAGACACACATATGTAGGATATATCTCGGTTAAAGCGCAGAGTGTTGGTATATACAGCGCTGCATGCATCATACTTACACTAATACGAACGAGCGCGTCCATGATGGAGGTGAAGGTTTGTAACTCCGCGTCTGCCATGATCACGCGACCACACCGTCTCTCCCAAACAGTAGATCACAGACTGCATATATACATATATATGTGAATATATGTATGCAGTGAATAGACCTCCTCTGGAGATAGAGCCCATAGGAGGCCTGGACCTGCTTTGCCCTCAGTGGGTCTGATGTGTTCTGCCGCCGCTGCCGCCGCTGCGCACACACACACACACACACGCTGTTGATTACGTGTCGTCAGTCTCAAAGCAACGAGTCGTCGCAGACACAGGATGCGGCGTGCACGCGGTATTACACCCGCACTGGAATCATAAGCATCGTCCGAGTTAGCGTATTGCAGTTTTATATCGGTTCATCCGTATTTCACGAAGCACGTGTACAATGTGCATTATTACAGTATCACTGTAATAATAGTGTTACAGGGTGTTTGTTATGCGAACATAGTATTTTTATTTATTTTATTTTTTACCTTATTTACTCCAAAAAAGCATCTTGTAGTTATTTTTGTATGCTCCACAACGTAACCACAATGTTATAAATGCCAAATTCTTTGTGGCCCTGTTTTTGCTTCGCCTATAGATGGCAGCGTTGCATTGTTACAAATGACAAAACAGCGCTCCCTCAAATGTCGTCCGTGTCCGGAACCTTTGATTAGTAGTTGTTCGCCCCGCCGGGCTTAAGGAGAGCACCAAGTCGGCGAGTGTTGTAGCAACTGCCCTTAGTGTGTATAGCAACAACGCCAAAGTCGTTTGTATTATTGTTAGTGAGCATTAATGTTTGTTAAAGGAAGACAGTTTGAGTTAATAAGCAGTTTAGATACAACTTTTGTTTAACTGAGATCCATGTTTGTGTTCGTCTGTGACTAAGTGAACTAGATTATCATAGCCTAGCCAGGTCCTACAATAGCACATCACGGGAAGTTAACTGTAATATACTAGCAAGAATTAAATGCAGTAAATAGCTGCAGTATGTGGGGATACTCCCTTTTTGCCCGATAGTAGTGTGTTTTTCATTTCCACGTTGCCTGACTAAGTGATAGCAGCTTTAGCATGTCGGCTGTAAACAGTCTCGTCCCTGCACGGTTTCTCACTATCATAGCTCACCTTGTCATCGTTATCACCATCTTCTGGTCAAGGGTAAGTTAAAATATGATTGAATGTCTGAACAAGTTACCACTGGTTTTATGTTTTTTTCCCCTAAACAGTTGTTGGTTTCTTTACCAGGAAAACAACGTGAAGGCTTGCTTGCCTTTGGAGTTCACTCAAGAGCAGTATGACAACGAAGACAGAAAGTAAGAAAACGGTTAACAGACATATTGCATACACTGTGAAAGAAACACACTCTAAAGTATTCCACTGTATTTCAGGTTGGTGGTGGCTTTGTCAGTCACCCTCGGGCTGTTTGCTGTAGAGCTGGCTGGATTTATGTATGTATGTATGTATGTATGTATGTATGTATGTATGTATGTATGTATGTATGTATGTATGTATGTATGTATGTATGTATGTATGTATGTATGTATGTATGTATGTATGTATGTATGTATGTATGTATGTATGTATGTATGTATGTATGTATGTATGTATGTATGTATGTATGTATGTATGTATGTATGTATGTATGTATGTATGTATGTATGTATGTATGTATGTATGTATGTATGTATGTATGTATGTATGTATGTATGTATGTATGTATGTATGTATGTATGTATGTATGTATGTATGTATGTATGTATGTATGTATGTATGTATGTATGTATGTATGTATGTATGTATGTATGTATGTATGTATGTATGTATGTATGTATGTATGTATGTATGTATGTATGTATGTATGTATGTATGTATGTATGTATGTATGTATGTATGTATGTATGTATGTATGTATGTATGTATGTATGTATGTATGTATGTATGTATGTATGTATGTATGTATGTATGTATGTATGTATGTATGTATGTATGTATGTATGTATGTATGTATGTATGTATGTATGTATGTATGTATGTATGTATGTATGTATGTATGTATGTATGTATGTATGTATGTATGTATGTATGTATGTATGTATGTATGTATGTATGTATGTATGTATGTATGTATGTATGTATGTATGTATGTATGTATGTATGTATGTATGTATGTATGTATGTATGTATGTATGTATGTATGTATGTATGTATGTATGTATGTATGTATGTATGTATGTATGTATGTATGTATGTATGTATGTATGTATGTATGTATGTATGTATGTATGTATGTATGTATGTATGTATGTATGTATGTATGTATGTGTGTGTATTGAGAGGGAGGTGAATCTAAAAAAAAAAAAATCAGTCTAGTCTGCAGTTAAATTTCCATGACTTCATATACCAATAGCAACAGGAGCCCATGCCAGTGCCTCAGTAGCCTTGATTTTCTTTCTGTTTGAGCAGTGGGAGTGTGACATCTACTGGTGGATCCTTGCCATTTGCAGGTTGGTGTATGTATTCTTAGAACGGTGTGCCTATTTTACAAAAAGTGTTTTTCCCTGACAGATATTTCACACAGCACTGGTTGTCCACTGCAGCGCATCTGTGTCCTTGTCTTTCTTTGTTTTTGAGAAGTGGGAATGCTGGACATATTGGGTTATTTTTGCACCATGCAGGTTGGTTGTTATTGTTTTGTGTGCATGCATATATTTGTGTGTGTGCTCAGAAAGAACATAAAGTAAGTAATTATAGTATGTATTGTATGTATGAGACTGTGTCCCCTTAATACTTCTCCCTACATTCCTATCTCTGTCTCCTTCTAGTGTGTTACCTGCCTTTGTGGAAATTCTTTTGTTCGTAGCTGTTTTTGGTCTGAAGAAGAAGCCATTATGAAAACTGTCCAGGAGTTCTCCAAAATACAGTACACATCTGTCTCAATCAGTCAGCAGCAAATCCATCCCCCACAAAATGAATACACAAGCCACTCTCTAAAAGTATAAATGTTTATATTTTGATATAATTTGAATGAAATGTTTAAATGTAGTTGTGTTATCTTATATACTGTTACATTTTGTTAGGGTTATCTTAGAAAGGACTTAAGAGATTACCAGTTCTAATGTCTTTGTAGGTTTGTCATTAAATAAGTGCTTATTTGATAGTATTCACTTATGTGATTTTCTGTTGCTCGCTGTCATTTTTTGAAAAAACTACGTTCATTACAAATACAATTTACACGTTTTTTTTAAATTAAACTGTTTATAGTTGTGTTTAGTGTTTTCCTCTGAGCTCTTTTGTCTTTCTAGTCTATTTTTTGTCCTCCAGAAATGTGTTTCCTTCATTTTAAGTTCAACCATACTAGCAAGGAACCATAGCCTTTATCCATTCACAGCCCTATTTTAAAGCACGTTATCTAAAACACGAATACAGATGGAGTGTACAAACAGCAAGTACAGAGAGCAAAGAATGATATGATTTTTAAAGTAATAGCCAAGAAATGCTTTGAAACATTTTGAACCAACCAAGCGCAACGTCATCGGTCACGTGACAGTGGCGTTAGCCACAAGCTCCGACACGGTGATTCCAATCACTCCGGTACAGGAAGAGTGACACAAGCTCTGAATCCTTGGTGTCATTTGCCCATCACTGACTCTTATTTAACTTTTACTCATGGGTATGTGCTGCATTATTAAGTTATCGGTCATGTAATATCACGAAGCAAGCTGATGTTAGCATAGATATTTTAAGCGGTTAGCTAACCCCTCTACGGTCAAGCTAACCTGCAGATGTATGCTATCCTAGTTAACTGGTAGTAAAAGAAATATGCGTTGCATCCGATCTCGTTTATCCAGGTATAAAGTCTATTAGTGTATTTTACATTCTTTATATGGAGTTTTATTTACCGGGGCTAGTTTTTGCTCATAGGGTGTTTTTTTTTAGCATAGCGCTAATGGCAATGTGGTCCGGAAAGGTTTGTGTGAACACTGACGTGGCGTTACGTGTAGAAAGAGGTCAACAGTAAATTTAGCAGAGAAACGAGTCAATATTTAGTTAAATGTGTAAAACGATAAATGAAATGTTGATGTCACGCATCTTTCCTATCAACGAATCTCTTACTGTCTATAGATCCAGGTTGTGCTCACGAAACTCCACAAAGTTCTAGCCTTAGATTAACTGTTATGTCCACATGTCTTCACACTAGACGACATTAATATAATAAATACAATGCTATCACTTTATTAGGTACACCAAGCTAATACTGCTACTGTTTATTGCAAAAGTCAGGATCGTTTAGATGAGCTGTTTGTGTTGAAACTGAATGATTATATAGAAGCAGGCTACACTGACCTGTATTTCTCTGCATTTGGCAGATGTTTAATTTCTGTCCACCCCATCACCATTCTAAACATCAGACATACCTCTGTGTACAAGACAATTTTATTTGTGGCACATTAACAGTGGCACCAAGTATATCCTCAAAATGAAATATAGTTAGAGCAATACCACTTAAACACAGTGTCAACAACAGCTAAACATTAAAACCTTCCTATAGTCAGGATGTATTGCAAGATTGTTTGGCTAGGTGTTCCTAATAAACAGACTACTGGGTGTTATCTGTGAAGTGCATGAGATTTTCTTCATTATATTGTATCTTTGTCTTCAATAGCGGTGAACACAGGCACCTCACTGGTGCTGTCCAGCCTGCTCTCAGTGTTGGTATTTGCTGGGATGCAGATGTTTAGTAAACAGCTGGCATCCACCGAGTGGCTCACTATCCTGGGAGGTTTCCTGGGTTCGGCCCTCTTCATCTGCTCCCTCACTGTATCCTTTTGGTCGCATTAATAATTGGACTGCTTCAACCCATGATACATCATCCGTCTTAGTAAATTTATTTGCATTGTTTAAAAGAGTTCAGTGTTATTGAACATCGCATACAATTGTTGTCTGTTGTTTACTCCAGTCCAGTGGTGCATTAGTTAAAAACGAGAACCTTGATTCAGACAGAAATACCATTATGTAGTGTTCTGCCTTAACTTTTCTTCCAGGCATTTAATAATTTGGAAAACCTAGTTTTTGGGAAAGGCTTCCAAGCCAAGATATTTCCAGAGAGTAAGTGGTAACAGTCAAATTCATGCAGGCAGCACAGTGTGTTTTTTCGTCACATTTGATCAGCGACTTAATATACCATATTGCAATCAGTATCTACATTTTGCCTCTGAAAATTCCACAATAGAAGTCTTTGGGTGATTTAAATAAGTTTCCGCTCCTCACTTGCATTATTCTCTCGACTTCCAGTTCTGCTGTGTCTGTGTCTGTCACTGTTTGCCTCTGGTCTGGTACACCGTGTCTGTGTCACTACATGGTAAGTGACAGGAAGCTTGGTGCATCTTGCATGTCTACTTCATTTTAATGTTACACAACTAAAACTTCTCTAATAATGTCTTTTTTTTTTATTTTATGCTTTGTTGTCCAGCCTTATCTTCTCCCTGTTCGCCCTGTACTACATCAACAAAGTATCTGCCGCCCTTTACCAAACAGCTGCTCCTGTTGTGACACCGGCCAAGACTGCCGGCAAGAGCAAGAGGAAGAACTAGTGAATCCATTTGATTGCACTTGAATCCATTTAACCAGTTAATATTACCCAGTTGCTAATAGCCAGTCTAAGATAGAAGTTGCATATTTTGCTACACTAGTAATTCTTTAAATCCATACCCCCATTTTCATAGACTTCAAAATTTGGTTAATTTCATTGATTACAGCCATTAACCATTATAATAATGCAGTTTCTTTTTATGGTGATTACAAATTTGAATCCTATAGAAGTGTTTCTTACCATCTGCAATCTACATTCCACTGATAACCTTTTCCCCTGCACAGTTGTTAAACTGGTTGCAAAGAGATTCATGTGTTCCATGATGTTGTTTTGTATAGTCATCAGTACATCAAGTTGCTTTTTGTTTAATTCATTTTGTAATTAAACTCTGTAAAAAAAAATAGAACCTTTTGTATGTTGCTTTTCTATCAAATTGATTTGATAAGATAACATTGAATGGATTTATCTGATTACTTAGGGTTTTTTTTGATTCTCCATTTGTTTCAGCTTGTAAACAATCATCACTCATCATCATTCTCATCACCTCCATCATCATCATCATTTTCTTCATTTCAGTAAATTGTTTAAAGGATCTCTAACTATCCTAGACCCAGCCAGAACACAATCCTTTATAGTAAACATTTGCTCCCCATGTGTTTTCACGTTGAATCAATTCTGATTGATTCGATTGATTTAATCAACCCTGCCACTGGGCAGGAATTAAATTCCCAGCTGTTCCAGTGGAGCAGCTCTGTATCCTGCAGATTAGCGTGTGGTTGTTCTGGACAGCTTCCAGGTGTGTGCACAGGGCGTTCCTGACAAAGGGAGTGAAGTTCCCTGAATAAACAAAGGCCTTGAAGAGGATGTTTCATATGCGATAACCGCGTCACACTTTTTAAACCGTGTTAAATCATTTTAAACAACGCTTGGCGATAAGTATAAATTATTTTTTTTAGTGGTGTGTGTTCATTATTCCAGACACAACACGTGTTTTCGGTTTTCAAATTTTTTTTATTTTTTTTTTATTTCCTGGAGCACATTGTTCAGGAATGCTGGACACCAGTGATTTGGAAAAGACGCCACCTATAGTCTCAGTGAGAAAAGTCGTCAGAGCGGTGAAGTGAACATGAAGTGTGGCATATCTGAAAGTTAGTTAGAGCTTCACCTCTCTATCTCTGTATCTATTATGGATACATATAAGGGATGGTGTTTGTAGACCATCCCATCTCTCTCGCCCTCGTCTCTGCACTCTCTCTAGCGCCCCCCTCCCTCCCAGCCACAGGGCGTTGCCAGCAGACTATAAGTGCCGTAAGAAAACGAACTTTCCCCGAGTCCCCCGAACCCTTCACTGCATCTCACAGCCCACTCCCTCTTCAGCCTCATCGCCTCCTGGTAAGTCTTTGAACGCGCCTTTCTTTATTATGACTTGCATCTCGCGCTCGTGCGCGTGAGCGCGCGCACAGAAACTGGCAAATTCTTATAGTGGCGCAATGTTTTTTTTCTTCTTTCCATCTCTGTTGCCGTGTGTAGTTTGAGGAGGTTATGGGTAAATGAGGAAAGTTAGTTTTAAGTTAAGTTTTTACTTTAACATATGTTTGTTAAGAGTGAGTCTGTAAAAGGTGCTTGCAGCTTGTTTCTCTCTGTGGGTTTCAGCATTGCTGGCACATTACGAAGCCTGACAAGTAGCGACAGGCCGCTTCCAGGCCTTTTCCCCTCTAAGATGCCTTTTTTCTGAAACTCAACCATAGAGCATTTAGGTGCAGGGAGAGGCAGTTGGGAAGAGAAGCACTGATAAGGACTTCATGTGCCAGGAAGTGATGTCTAATATCCAAGAATTTGGTGTGAGCGCCAATAAAAACCAAGGCAGACACCCTCACTTCATATCATGCTGCTTTCAGACGACGCTCTTTAGAATCCCTGAACACAATAAGACTCAAATGTCAAAGCGTAACACGCCTTGCAGAAATAACAAACACTTCTGTTCCGCAGAACTGTTTGTTAGTTCCCTAGTGTCTTGGAGATGATGAAATTTATTTCTAGTCTTGTCTTTTCACCTTTAAGCACCAGTTCTTTGGAGCCATGAGTGAATTGGAGAAATGCATGGAGTCTCTGATTGTGATATTCCACAAATATGCCAATGAAGACAATGATGGCAAAACCTTAACCAAGAAGGAACTGAGAAAGCTACTCGAGAATGAACTGCCCACCTTCCTGAAAGTAAGGCTCCTCTGTCTTCCACTGAATACCTCTGTCTTCAGTACAAATCTATATATCGATGGGTGTGTAGATATGTGAAGAGCATGTATCGCATTGAAAAACATCTTTAACGCTGGAGTGTCTCTCTCTCTCTCTCTCTCTCTCTCAGACTCAGAAAACCCCAAAGACTGTGGACACAATCATGAGAGACTTGGACCAAAACCGAGATGATAAGTTGGACTTTGAAGAGTTTCTGCCACTTGTCGCCGGTCTCTCGATGGCCTGTGAAAAGTGTTACGTGCTCCACGAAAAGAAGGGGAAAAAGTGAAAATTGTTTTTTATTTTTCTTAACGCACAAATGTGCAAGATTCTCAAATAAAACAACCTTTGACCAGATTTTACCACTTGTTCGTCTAATCTTTTTATAATATTTTGTACTGGAGACTTTTATTTAACTCTTGACATTCCAAAACTTACTCTGTATCTCTCGTTACTTGTACAACCTGGGACCATTTCAGTTGATAAGAGACAACTGATGAGTTCACATCTGATGCACATCATTCCACTCATAAATCCTCCTTGATCATTCAGCTATGCAGCAGCCTTTCCAGTTTGTAAATGGTTCAATATGGGAATGGGCTGAATGTGGGTGTTTCCCTCTTTGTCAGGAGCCCATGAGAGTTAGGGTTGAACCAAACAATGGCTTATACTGTGCATCCTTTCCAAATTTAATAGGGTTGGAAGGTTTGTGTTGTTGGAGTTGGTGTCTCTATCAGTCAAATTGCATGTCTTTAAGCATATAACAGTGAAGGACCTTATCCTAAGTTTAAACATACCTGAACGGCTCTAGTTCTATTTGCATTAGCAAACCTGTAAATCCGTAGACGTAAACGGGAAGACAGTGGGCTATAGGAAATACCTGAATCCAAATGCAGGCCGTGCCCTGATAACGTGCAGCGAAAACACATGCAACTGCACACTGTCAGTGTCACAATTAATAGAAAAACACTTGTATCAACTAAGTAAATAACTTAGGAATCAGTGCAAAGTGACAGAGCCAGGATACAGAGCCCTGTGGTACACCGTAGCTCAGCTGGGCATCTGAGGAGGTTGCAGGGACGTACTTTTTTGGGAGGGGGCGGGGGAGTGGGCACGCGGGACATGTCCCCTGCACTATTCAAGAGCCATTTTGGTCACCTGCAGTTTTTACCGTCCAAAACAGTGTTACTCTACAGTAACAGTGATTGGCTGTGTCCCTTATCCCCCCACCTCTGAAATCAAAATTTCCTCAAAGAAGGTGAAATTGCCAATGCTTTGTGTGGGATGTGTATATTTTTATACATGTTTGTATTCCTGAACGTGCCATTTTAGTCTACCGACATTTTGAGCTGCAGCTGCAAAATTGCTGGGAAATAATATAAAGCCTTAAATAAATATTAGGGTCAACAAACCAGACTGAGCAAGTGGTGAAGTAAGCGATAAAGTCCTGAATTGTCCTTTGACCAGTAAATTGTGTGTTGTCTTCAATCCACCACTAGATGTCCTAAAACTCCTACAGTAAAATCTGTTTAGTCACGTTGATGCGTTAATTCATCATCTTCCTTTTGCTTCACTTACTATGGCATCTGAATGAGGAGGGACCACAACAAGTCCAGGTATCAGGTCCAATTCTGACATCTGGTGGAGGAGGTGAAGTGAGTGTTTCAGTGGGCGGGAGCAGTCTCACTTACAGTTTAGCTGAGTCAGGATAACCTGAATTTTCTCCCACTACATTACAAGACATATAGAAATCATTTCATGCAAAATATATATTACACTGAAGGTGACAATTGGAGAACATTTAATCTCTAATTACATTGCATTTAAAAGAAATACAGGTAGAGAAGCCTGCCCTTCCACACCATTATCATGTGAAAATACTCTTATTATTCAATGCAATCTGTTCTTGTTTTACTTCGACAACCACACCTTTCTCTTTTGCATCATTTAAAGTTTCTTTTAAGACCAGTTCCACAGGATCCTTATCAAATACACCGGGTTCTAAACTGTTCCATCCAATCCTCTTTTCTAAACAGCGTGTACGTCAGTGATGCAGTCTTCTCACCTGCAGAGACACAGAACCTTTTCAGCAGTGAAACTGTAACTCACACTTCCACCAGCAGAGCGTGGAAAGATGAACTTTGTTTTTGTAATTCACACCACATGATCCCCCGTCTCCGTTTCCTTTACTCCCCTGCAAGGAGAATTTGATCCTGTTCAATAAACGGGGGTAATATGGTCTAAGTAAGGAGACGCTAGCTGGGAACAGTTTGAACCCAGCTGTAAAATGGACTTGGCAGGAGGCAAGAGAGGAAAATGTTGCCTTTCTGCAGCCTTGGGATAGAGAAATGGAAAATGGAGGTGTTACGTAACAGGGCGGCATGCGGAACAGGAGTTGCTTTCAACAGACTCGGATCTGTTCAAACATGCAGCGACGCACACACAATTCCATACTCTGCTGTTTTTTTAAAAAAAAATAGATTAAATGAAAGTAGAAGCCTCATAGTATAGACTAGTTATGTTTGTTTTTGTTGTGCTTGCAGACAGAGGTTTTGCATACAACAACACACATACAGACACACGTCTAAGTCTTGGAAAGAAACCTCGTCTCAGTAATTTTACATATGTCCTTTAGAGGGCTCAACAGAGCAGTTCTTCAGTGATAAAAAAAAAATACTACACACAAATCCACACACATGCAGCCACAACATGCCAGCAGACATATGCACAAACATACGTAACTTAATTCAGCCATAATAAGTACTATACTATTTATTGTGAGAAAGCGGAGAGTGGTTTGGGTGGAGTGGGGCACATTGCCCAGGCATGAATCACCGTGGGTATTTATGTGTTCGTGTGTATACGTGTATGTGTATGTGTGTCAGTATATGTGTGTCAGACGAGCGTCTACTCTTTAAGAGAGGGCTCCCCCCCCCAGTCTGACAACAGTCTCGTCTGGGACTAAGCAGGTAAAAAGGACGTGATCTCTCTTCACGCGGTGAACTTTAAGGTAAGCACTGATGGAAAGCAGGATGTGGCAGGGGTTTGGGTTCTGTTAGGAAAGAAATAGCAGCCTTTAACCCAAATTACGAGCATAATGTGCAACCCCCCCGAAAGATACAACTAACTGACATGCTTTTACATCTGATGGCACATTGGCTTCAAAATATGTCTCTGGCTAATTTCCCAACTTCAAAATGTCTCCAAAAAAACAAACAAAAAAACGATTGTCTGTATTTTTCTCCAGCCTGTATATTTTTATCCTGCTTCTATCATCAGTCATCAGTTAAATCGATGATCTGTTTCCAGTTTCAGTCATGGCTCGCCTGGATCAGATCATTATAAACATTGTTGATATATTTCTGGAGTATGCGGACGATGACGGCTGTAAATGCCAGCTGAACAAGGAGGAATTAAAGAAAGTGCTGGCGAAAGAAATAAAAAGCCCTGAATTAAAAGTAAGTAATACAACACACTATAGTTGGGATCACAAGAGTGATCCATTCATAAAAAAATATCCTGCCGTCTATTCACTACTTGCACTTGTGCTTTTGCTCATTATAATGCTGTAATTTCCCAGTTTGGGATCAATAAAGTAAATCTATCTATCTATCTATCTATCTATCTATCTATCTATCTATCTATCTATCTATCTATCTATCTATCTATCTATCTATCTATCTATCTATCTATCCATAGGTATCAAACTAAGCTTATAACAATGTATGTGCATATTTAATCATTTCCCCACGTTATACACATTGTATTTCACAATAACTGTTTTTATTGTTATATATGTATGGTACAATACAGTGTTGTATTTTCATCAGTAATTAGTTATTTTTACTTTATAATATGGTAAGTACCTGCACACACACACACACACACACGCACGCGCACAAGCGCAAACACACCCATAGGTATGAGTCAGTGTTTTAAACTTTGATACATTTTACTGGCTGAAGATTTCCATGCACTTTGTCACATTTTCTTGACAATACACTTCATCTTGTTGTTCAACAAGATCCTCCACCTGTTAAAAAAAACATAACCCTTTCTCACAGATACATATAAAGAATATCAAGAGTATTACGCCATGCCACACATCCATCCATCCATCCATCCATCCATCCATCCATCTAATACTCAACATTATGAATATTTATTCCAGGAAAAAATCAATGCGGATGACATTGAGGAAGCCATGGAGATGCTGGATAAAAACCACGATGGTGAGGTGAACTTTCGAGAGTTTTGTCGGTGTGTGTCAGTTCTGGCCAAATGCTACTACAACAAGAAGACGGGCAAAGGAGGGAAGAAATGCAGAGGCAAAGAGCATGAATGTGAACCAACTGAAGATTAACTTCAAGCCCCTTACAACGTGTGGTGCACTGCAACACTGTCACTGTCGATGTCACATGTTACAAAGCCTGTCTGCCTTAAAAACAGATGCTCCTGGTATTTATTTATTTGCACGGCTCACGTTTGTTCCTTGTGTCTTAAACATGCATGTAAAATGTATGATTTTAATGAACTTTGTTTGCAGTCACCTCAATTTCAAAGAAGTTTCCATGCAGTTCTCTTAAAAAATAATAAACATTCAAAAAGAAGTGAACTAGTCAGAGGCTACCTTGTGTGTTTATGGCAATCACTGCATGGTTCATCGTCAAGTATCTGGTGTCACTGTTGTGAAAGGACACAAACAGAGGCCCATGGAAAATTCAACAGCCATCACTCACTAAGTTCTCCAGTGCACACGTCTACACAAATGCTGCCTAATTAAAGGAAATCCCTTGTCAGTAACCTATTTTACTAAATTATATATTGAGTGTGTTTATTTTTGTGTTACCATTAAAATAATTACAACTTTGACTCTCTGTTGCATTCTTCTACAGACAGGTATGACTCAAACCATCAGAAAGAAAAGGAGACTCATTACTCAGTGGAGGTCAATATATTTTCATTTAAAGTAATAAATGCACCCAAATTGCAAGGTAGTTATCAAACTAAGCTTATAACAAATGCTTCTGTTACTTATTTCACTAATATTTTGTACTGTAAATCCAAACTAATGTGCATATTTAATAATTTCTCCATGTTATACACATTGTATTTCACAATAACGGTTTTTATTGTTATATATGTATGGTACAATACAGTGTTGTATTTTCATCAGTAATTTGTTATTTCATTATAGTAAGGTAAGTATCTGCACACACACACATGCACACATGCACACACGCACGCATGCACGCACGCACGCATGCACGCACGCACGCATGCACGCACGCACGCACAGGTATGAGTCAGCATTTTATACTTTGATACGTTTTACTGGCTGAAGATTTCCATGCACTTTCTCACATTTTCTTGACAATACACTTCATCTTGTTCTTCAACAAGATCTTCCACCTGTTAAAAAAACATAACCCTTTCTCACAGATACATATAAAGAATATTAAAAATATCATGCCTTTGACCCAGTGGACTGGGGAAGCCGGTTTGTCGTCCACTCCCTTTGCACACTACCATTATGCTCTGGCTTAAGTGGAATGATGAAGCAGTTTTGCAGATTTACTTCATGTTATTAATGTGTCTTTGTTTGTGTATTTGCAGGTGTGTCAAGACACGGTTTGGCTG
>JAFBJQ010040673.1:62636-95413 GCA_016785345.1 Trinectes maculatus | reverse complement strand
ATCTCGTTTAAAAACACCGACATCTACGACGGTTTTTCATCGTTGTTGTGGTTTCTGGATTCAGCCGATGACACAAACAGGCTTTCCCGTTATATAGTGTGTGTGTGTGTGTGTGTGTGTGTGTGTGTGTGTGTGTGTGTGTGTGTGTGTGTGTGTGTGTGTGTGTGTGTGTGTGTGTGAGACGTATTGTCTGCATACTGATAACTGATGTTACAATAAGAAACATCTGTTTGTGATGATTATGGTTGTAATTAAACCCTGCGTCCTCTTTATGCTATAAATAGTGAGACGTGCAGTGAGCGGGTGAGAGGACGTGGACACACACATTAGCAGGTGATTACTGACAGACTGTTGTGTCACACACTTTTTAATGGACTTAATGAGCTGATGAACACAAACACAAACGGAGCCTGTGTCATCGGGGAGAGTCCAGCTCTAACGACCCGGTTCTGCTCGCGCTGACTCGACACGTGACTCAGTCTCCGAGTCGTTGTGTTGATCACTGGACTCACACTGTGTGTGGCGTCTGTGATGAGCTGTCGCTGTGCTGTTTGTCGCCTTTTGATGTCAACTGTGCGTCTGTTGCGACACGTCCTGACGTTCATGTTCAATCTGACTCCAGCTCAGAAGGAACATTGGTCCTTCGCCTCGGAAATCTCATTTCCAGTCTACACACACACACACACACACACACACACACACACATGTATGTGCTTTCGCAGGTACATGAACACATGCCACAGGAAACAGAATGTGACATGTTTAAAAATAATCTGTTTAACGCCCTGATTTTCCCCGTGTTTCTTTTTATGTTTCTCTCCAGCTGAGGCGTCAGGAGAGGCTGGCGAGAGTCTGACGTCACTGCTGGTTCAACCAATCTCTGCCCTTCTCGCCAAGAAGTTACTGTCGTCTCCATCAGTCGAGCAGGGAGACGCATGCGTTCCTCTGGCCACGCCCCCCAACGCAGGTACGTCCTGTATCACTGCTTCCACTGTACATTTTGTTGTTCTGTTTGGCCTCGATGCGCCTTGTGGACACCACGTCCTCTGTGTCGTCATGGGACACCGTGTCCCTCATGTCCTCATGAGACATGAGGGACATGAGGAACAGGGTCAATGATCCAGATGGTTGTGTCAGTGAGAGAGTAAGTCTGCTGTGCTCTCGTCAGGCTGTGGTGCTTGAACATCTCGACGGTACAGTCACCGCGCTGATGTTCTGGGTCGAGTCCCTCACCATGATTCTCTGGTGCATTAGTCGCAGTAGATCTGTGCAGGAGATCAGGTGTAGATGTGCAGAGTCAGCATGTGTGGTGTGGCATCAGGGGGTCAGTGGTGTGATGGGAGATGATCTGAGAGGAGATGGAGGAGGAGTGAGAACAGGAACTGAACAGTGCGTGTTTGTTGGGTTCCTGCGGTGGATGATATGGAGTCACTGAGGAACCACCAGCCACCGCTGTGTGGATGAAATGTTGTCAGGACGACAGAAACACAAAGTGATTCTATTTCTGTCTGTTTGTGAAACCATAAAAAGACGAAATGTCCCGTTAACGTTCATCAGACTCAGACTCAGGCTCAGACTCAGACTCAGACTCAGACTCAGACTCAGACTCGGACTCATTAACTCATGAACTCATGTGTCGTCCTGCTGTAAAACCGTTAGCGCGCTCAGTGGGGAGTCTCACACCGAAGACACAACCAGAGCTCCTCGCCGTTATCACACACTGAATATCCTCCTCCTGATTCAGACGAGGCTGTAAATGATGATTCAATTAGCTAATTAGGCGAACAGAGACTAATCTATTGTGATGATTGATTCATCATTCAGGTGAGAGTTTCCTGTTGCTCGTTGTTTTGATTGGGTTGTTGTGTTGCTGTGTTGTTGTGTTGTTGTGTTGTTGATGAATATGATGGTGGCAGTAGTTTTGCCAGCGTTGTGTTTGTGTGACGGAGGTGAGAGCAGTGAGCTGAATCAACAGGAAACAAACAAACAAACAAATAAAGCATCAGTGTGAGAGAAGGTTCACAGTGTGTACGTTTGTGTGTGTTTGTGTGCGTGTGTCCCTGTAGTGCAGTAATATGTGTGTTTTGGTATCACTCTGCTCCATGATAATGGATCACCTCCGCCCACTCTGCCTCAGCACCTCGCTCACTGCGCTCAGAGACTCACGCAGGTCGTGACCTGGAGCCTGTGATGGATCCACAGATCTGAAGCACCAGCGTCATCGCCGCGGCAACAAGGCAACGTGCTCTCCTGCAGTCAGGGGTCAAAGGTTAAAGGAGGTGGCCTGGTGATGTGAAGCCAGTTTTATTCAGCACAGGGTTTTGCTTTTTTTGTTTTTGTCATATTAACAATAATAATAATAATAATAATAATAGAGTCATTATTCTTTTAACTAATGAGGATAAATAAATGAGCCATAACTGGAACAGCAGAGTTAAACCAGGTTAAATCGGCTTTTAGGTTGAACACAAACTACTTTTCTTACCTCGTGGTTCTGACGTTTAAGCAGCAGCGTTGTAATAAACATCCAATGTGTCAGTTTAATTTGGAGGATTTGTGAACAAATGCACTAATGGGACCATTAAACCTATCAGTTACAGTTTCCGTGGCGACAGTATCGCCAAGTGCTGAACCTTGGTAATGTGTCCATATGGTGTTTTTATAAGTGAACAGGTAAATGATGGCGGACGTCCACACAGCTCGTTCAGACGCAGCTCAGTCAGAGGTTCATTTCAGGGTTTAATCCTCTGGATCTGAAAGGAAAATTCACGTCTCTCTGTGTGTGTGTGTGTGTGTGTAAAGTGTGTGTGTAAAGCGTGTGTGTGTGCATGTGTGTTTAGCTTCAGCAGCACATATCTGTTGACCCACAGAGGCGATAAAGGGAAAGCAATAGGAGTGAAGGTAAGGATGCATGCAGAGGAAACAGTGGATGTATATGTGGTGGGCAGTTGCAGCTGTCGCCCAGCAGGCTGCTCACTGACTCGTGTCGCGTGTTTCCCTCAATCCATTATTTCACGGCTCCTCTAACACAGTGCAATATAAAGGAGGGGCCTGTAAACATTAGCAGTCATAGGGACTGTATCCGCACACCTCCGCTTCTATCACGCCCCCGCTTTTTATTGGACAACGCCGACGTCCTCGCTCGTCTCATTCTGTGCTGCTTAATTACTGATTTTATTGTGGTACAGTGTTTGGATTGCTGCGGGAATGTGACTTGGCTTCTCGGGTGATGCTCGTGGTCAGATCGCCATAAACGAGATGCGGCTGTTAATTAACCTATTGTGAATGAGGTGAGACAAGAGACTGTGGGACGCTGCGCAGACGTCCTTCCCACCAAAGGAGAAGGGACGGACAAAAGACTTATACGTTCTTATGATGCACGTGATGACTGTTTCCAATGTGTTGTCAGACCTGCAGCAAATACAGGCTCCTCAAGGTTTTGTAAAAAAAAAAAAAGAAATAATAATAATAATCTGCATATACGAAGGACAGAAATCGTCTTTGTCTCTTTTTTTAAGCGAGTCTGGTACAAAGAGACAAGAAAAGGGAATAAATGGTGAGAGTAGAATTTCCTCTGGCCGGAAGAGATAAATCCACGATAAGAGAGAGAGACAGAGAGAGAGAGACAGAGAGAGAGAGAGACAGAGAGAGAGAGAGAGAGACAGAGAGAGGAGGAAATACAGTACGTGATAAAGGAAGAGAGAGAAAAGAAAAGAATTTTAAAGGGCTGGTTCGACCAAAACAACGTCTCCTCTCCCCTATCCAACCAAACTGTTATGTTTTTATTCAGCTTCCTGGTTCTGAGCGATGTGATGTGATATTGTTCCAGTCGTACATGAAGGTGATGAGGTGTGTGTGTGTCTGTGTGTGTGTCTGTGTGTGTGTCTATGTGACAGAATTAAGGATTATTCCTGTGTGTAAGAGTTTATATCTCCTCTTATAACAGGACTCAATCACACTGCCTCCTCCTCCCCTCCTCCTTCTGACTCCTCCCTCTGTCACTTAACCCTCCTCTAAACTCGCTCCCTCGCTCCTTCGCTCCCTCGCTCCTGTCTACCTCAGCAGTGTCTTGTTGGGAGGTGAGGGAGTCGTCTTCTCCCGTTGCCACCATGTTTTCTGTGTGTGTGTGTGTGTGTGTGTGTGTGTGTGTGTGTGTGTGTGTGTGTGTACGCTCCGTCCATTTCCATTTACTCCCCAATAAATCCAAGCAGCAGGTCACTGACTGGAACACTGCCCCCCGCTGTTTCCCCATGTTTCACAGATAACAGTCTCACACACACACACACACACACCAGCATGGTGAGTCACCCTGACAGTCATTGATGTAAACCGGTGGTCTCACACACACACACACACACACACACACACACACACACACACACACAGGCACAGTGGATCCGTCACTGTTTTCAGTTGTTGTGAACATGAAGCTCCTGGTGTTGGTTGTAATAAATTAGATTTTACATTTTATTATTATTATTATTGTTATTATTATTATTAATATGTGTGTGTGTGTGTGTGTGTGTGTGTGTGTGTGTGTGTGTGTGTTGTGTGTGTGTGTGTGTGTGTGTGTGTGTGTGTGTGTGTGTGTTACACATCAGTTCAGACCGAGCTTGATCTACATCCAGTCGTTCTTTTCGAGATGATCCCGTTACAATGAATGAATGTGTGTGTGTGTGTGTGTGTGTGTGTGAGAGAGAGAGGAAGAGAGAGACAGGCTGGAGGATAAAGAGAGAGAGAGAGACAGAGAGAGAGAGAGAGAGAGAGAGATGTAATCAGTCTCCTATCGACTGGCTGCTCCTCTGACCACTCTCAGGATCCCACTATCATTTGTTTCCATCTGTTTTGCCTCCTTGTGTAAGAGTTTATATCTCCTCTTATAACAGGACTCTATCACACTGCCTCCTCCTCCCCTCCTCATTCTGACTCCTCCCTCTGTCACTTAACCCTCCTCTAAACTCGCTCCCTCGCTCCTTCGCTCCCTCGCTCCTGTCTACCTCAGCAGTGTCTTGTTGGGAGGTGAGGGAGTCGTCTTCTCCCGTTGCCACCATGTTTTCTGTGTGTGTGTGTGTGTGTGTGTGTGTGTGTGTGTGTGTGTGTACGCTCCGTCCATTTCCATTTACTCCCCAATAAATCCAAGCAGCAGGTCACTGACTGGAACACTGCCCCCCGCTGTTTCCCCATGTTTCACAGATAACAGTCTCACACACACACACACACACATCAGCATGGTGAGTCACCCTGACAGTCATTGATGTAAACCGGTGGTCTCACACACACACACACACACACACACACACACACACACACAGGCACAGTGGATCTGTCACTGTTTTCAGTTGTTGTGAACATGAAGCTCCTGGTGTTGGTTGTAATAAATTAGATTTTCCATTTTATTATTATTATTATTGTTATTATTATTATTAATATGTGTGTGTGTGTGTGTGTGTGTGTGTGTGTGTGTGTGTGTGTGAGAGAGAGAGGAAGAGAGAGACAGGCTGGAGGATAAAGAGAGAGAGACAGAGAGAGAGAGAGAGAGAGAGAGATGTAATCAGTCTCCTATCGACTGGCTGCTCCTCTGACCACTCTCAGGATCCCACTATCATTTGTTTCCATCTGTTTTGCCTCCTTTCATTTCTCTCTCTCTCTCTCTCTCTCTCTCTCTCTCTCTCTTTAATTCCTTTTCTCCTTATTTTTCTCTTCTAATTCCCATTCAATTAAGTCTGGCTGTATTGGCTGGTCATTGGTTAATTGCTCCAGGGGCCTCGGTGGAGATGGCCAGGCCGTAAATAGATGATGCTGTTGCCCTCCCAGCTCTCTCTCTCTCTCTCTCTCTCTCTCTCTCTCTCTCTCTCTCTCTCTCTCTCTCTCTCTCTCTCTGTTCATCTGTTCATCTGTGTAAGTGCTCTTTTGGCCTATGTGTGTATCATCATCGACGTCCGGCTGTAAATATCAGATCTTTTAAAACACTGTTGCGTGTTATAAAGTAACTATTATATTCAAAGTGTGTATTATTACTTTGTGTTCCTCTGGTTCCATTTCTTTGCACATATTTTATCTGGGAGCTCGAGTTGTGGCTTTGCCAGAGCGTCAGATGGCGGCGACATGTGGTTGTTACGTCCTCCTACCAGCTATTTAGCATCTGTCGGCTTATTGTCAGTCAACATTATCTCAGCACGCCGACACGTGTGAACCACTTTGTGAAGGGAAAAGTCGTATCTGTTCAAGCAGTTAGCAACAAACGACTCCCACAACACACACCGAGCAAACACATCCAACTGTCCTCGTACATATTCTCATATGTATCGTTGTGTAGCATGTATCACCCCGGACAAGTTACAGCGCCATAGATATTTCTGTGTGTGTGTGTGTGTGTGTGTGTGTGTGTGTGTGTGTGTGTCTTGACCACAGCAGTAACACATTTTGGTGGAATTACTTTGGGAGCCTGCGGAGGGAGAAGTGAGCGAAGCAGAACAACGTGAAATGGTTTTATAGAAAAGACGACCCGGCCCTTTAATTACACAACTATCGATTGTCGTGTGCAGGTTTCCCTCATTCACTTATTGTGTTTTATTTTTTTTCCCCAGAACTCTACATTTAATACGCTGCAGCAGCGACGGCGAGATGCTTCTGAATTTAGACTCTGTCAGCTCTTTTCATTAGGCGGCACTTGCTTTTTAAACGTATGGTTACCACGGGCGATAAAATCTGTCTGTGTGATTACAAGAGGAGGTGATGTCATCGCCACTGAAATGTGAGCAATAGCGTGTGCGCGCCAGATTTTTATCTGCACCAAACAAGTGTGTGAAGATAAACATCACAATAAACGGAATAAATTGGTTTATTTAAAACCTCCGCTGCTCCTCCAGCGAGTGATTCAACAGTTTGTCCAGTTCCACTTAATAATTCATTACAGCTGTCAGATATGGTTCAGGAGCCAGTTGATCCTTGTTGATCTTCTTCCAGCACGGAACGAGATTTTTCCCTGTTTGTTGAAACCGACCTCATAACTAATGTCTGTGCATCATGTTAAACAGTGACTCACACTGTAACACACTGCTCCACCTGCTGTAACAATGTCACAATACGGCTGTAGGCTTTATTCACAGACACCAGTGATTGTTGTTTCTTCATCTGAAGCATGAAGATCATGATCATGGCTGAATCACAGAACATAAGCAGTTGTGCTAGATGAGGCAGTCGTTGTTTATTTTCCCGAGTCCGGCGTCCAGTCCAACCACTGACCGCCCTGTGGTTCACAGGAGCAAAGGTCAGACGTACACGACAGTGCAGTGTCACAGTGTGGAGCTGTTGTCACATTGTGTTTGTTCAGCAGGTAGAAGGTTGTGCTGCGATGGAAGCATCTGCGTTCTTATTCTTCATTTCATTTCATTTGGACCATGAAGACGTCAAACTCTGCCGTCCCTTTAAATATGTTCATCATCTCTCAGGACGACGCGGAAACAGCCCTCTGTGTGTGTGTGTGTGCGTGTGTGTGTGTGTGTGTGTGTGTGTGTGTGAAGCCATTCATCATGAAGTGGAATTACTCCCTGACAAATGTCGGTGGCTGTGTACAGTACCTTCTGCAGATTGAATACACAAACCACCACATGTTCCAGCTCTGCTCTTTAGCCACAGTCATTTGTGCGAGTGTCAAACGTGATGAATGAGTTGTGTGGCGCATATGAGAAAAAGCAGAGGATTTTTACGATGTATGAAACTAAGGAGGTGGCGCTGTAGGCAGGAGACCCACAGTGTCTGGGCCCCTGCTTCACATCTACACCGGCCTCTCGTCTGTCCGTCCCCCAGATACTCATCCAACCAACCATCCAACCGAACATCCAACCAACCATCCAACCGACCATCCAACCAACCGACCATCCAACCGACCATCCAACCAACCATCCAACTGACCATCCAACCGACCATCCAACCGACCTAACCAAACGCTAACCAGCACTGATGATGTTTTGTTTATACATAAACTGTATGTGTCTTTTCACTTGCTACATATTTGCTTTGCGTGTTTGACTTCCTGTTTACATTGACCTCACGTTTACTGTGCATTGTCCCGTTGTTCATTTGAGCTCACCTAAATTTAAACTTTTCTTCTTTTTTTCCCAGAACGAAAGAAAATTACACTGACGGTTGGAAACCAGCTGTTCACCAAGAAGATCTACAACGTGGTTGGTTACCTGAGGGGAAGGAGGAACCCAGGTTTGTGCACAGACCCACTGTCACTCTTTACTTCATTACAGCCGCTCAACCAGAGGCTTTATTCCTGCTCATTAAAATACTCGTTTAACCGTATCTTCTTCCTATCAGATGGCAAGATCAATTAAAAACCTGCATTTATCATATCGAGCTGTTGTTGCCTTGGAAACAGTCAGTCAGCATTAGCTTAGCTTAGCACAGAGACTGAAAACAGATTGAAACTAGTGGAGATTTTCTGTTTCTAGCCAAGAAATAGTTTTTCTTGAACCCAAACAGTTACCATACACTGTACTTTCAGTACTTTCAGTACTTTCAGTCACCTGACGTTAATATTCATCTAAAATCCCCAGTATTTATGCAAATAAGTCACATCACAACCCGTGAATGCAGTAAGATGCTAACGACCTCAGAGATACAGCTGGTCGGATCCTGTGTGGGCGCAGAACCTTATGTCTGCTGTGTTTGTGTCATCAGTTGACATATGTTGTGATTCAGACTGTTTACACCTGCATTAACATGTGTGGATACGACTGTAACCTGATTATGTTTACATCTGCTAATTTGCGTCCGGACCGTGTGTCGTCCTCGTCTCATCTGCTCAGGTCCAAAACAAGTGTTTTCTGTTGTTGTTGTTTTTCAAGTTTTCAAGTGACTACTAATTAGAGAATTGTCATAAAAATAATCATGATAATAAGAAGGGTTGTTTTGTTTTTGTTTTCCTGACACTCAGAGCTGAATTTGAAGAATGTCTTCGTTTCTTTGTCTCTCGGTGGCTGGGGAAAAAAAAAACAAATCAAGTCACGTTATTATTTTCTCCCACGTTCCAGTTTTAATCCTGGAAGTGAAATGTTGAATTGTCTGAATGTATGAGTCAGACAAAAATCCTCAACCATCTGGAAAGATATTGTTGTTATCTCGTCTCAGAGTTAGTCAAGTCGTCAGAAATCTGATGTTTTCTAACCTTTTATGTCTGTTCTGCACCCAATCCTGAGAGGACGTTTGTTTGTTTGTTTGTTTGTTTGTTTGTTTGTTTACCCACTGAACAGCTGACATTGTCCTCCAACCATCTGACGCTCGTCACTGTGGATCATCACACTGTTCTTTCTCTAATAACGTGATCGACTGCTGCTGGAAAATCACTGTCGAGAGCTGAATTTGAACTTTATGGGCAGAATAGTAAAAAAAGCTGTGTGCACATGCAGAGTGGGGGGGGTGTCGGGGGGGGGGGGGGGGGCTCATGTTGGCATTTGATTCACTGTTAATGTGAAACATAATGATCGGAGCTGTAGGTGTCTGCAGCCTCGCGGTTCCTCTGTTTGTTTATGTCGGCTCAGAGCTTCATTAGAGCTCATTCGTGTTGAGGGACACGTCTGATGAAGATGAAAAAACCAAAACCTTAAAAAACTCCATCAGTCGAGTAAAGACTGAAAGTTTGAGACGTTTGAAGTTGGACATTAGGTCTTGGTAATGTGGAAACGGCAGCTGAATCCCTTCACTCAGCTGTTTCTGTAATAATCCTCTGCAGTGAAGACCCTTCATCATGACCCCCCCCCCACACACACACACACACACACACATCAGCGTGCTGATACTGTACCTGTCCTGCCCAGTGGCTGGTGGAGAATTACCCAGCTGATTTACAGTGTGATATTAAGCAGACATAATGGCCCACTAAACCAGGTAATATGAGCCACAAATCTCTGGAAGGAGAAACCTTTAACTGGTTGTTGGCATTTGATCATACGTCTGTTCCAGGCGCCTTTATCTCCACCCCCACACAGGATGAATATTCATGAGGATCCGCTGAGGCGTCCACTCGCACGGCTCCTGAAGACGCACGGGGACAATTTGCATGGAACTACAGCGCTTTCGTGCAAACGACTGAAATGAAACGACTGACTCGGTGTTTTTGCAGAACAAATGAACGAGCGGCGTCAAAGTCACAGTTTTAAAATGCAAATGGGAGTCGGGGCTGCACTGAATATTAACTGGCAGTGGAAAACACGTGGAGCGGACAGCGGCGCTGTGGGCACTGACCCTGAGTCAGTGAATGAGTCCGGGCCCAAAGGGCAGCGAGAGCGCAGCTTCCTGTCATCACGGATTCAGAGTTTTTTTCTGAATGCTTCGCGTCGTCTCTTGACTTAATCCCATCTGAATACACTTTTACATTTGAGTGATTTGAAGCAGTTCACAGTCAAAGCTGCTGATGTTTTTGTAACGCTGGCGGCTCCTCGCGCTACAATAACACATCGTCTGATTGGTAGGCGAAGCTCGCAGGTGTCTGCGAGCGCCGCCGCTCTCAAACGCCGTCATCAGCGCTTGGCTCTGTTCTTGTCTTCGCCTGCAGGAAGCCGCTTTGTGCGTCGACACTCGACACTTTGTACAAAGACACAGAGACGCCTGCAGTGTTGATGTTTGTGTGTCTCACTGTGGACGAGTGTTTCCTTGGTTAATGTTGTATTGGTGTAGCATTCTGTTGTCACTTTACTGAGTTATGCTACTTTACTTTGTACTCTGAATGTGTCGTCACTGTTTAATGTTGTGATATTATCTTACGTTGTGTGTCTGGGATCAGATTTGTCCTTCACGGCAAAAGCAAACAAGTTGAAACTGTTTAAAGTCAGGAGGCGTCAGAGGAGCGCTGGAATATTCTCAACATATTGTTCAAGTCATCACCTGACGTTTGGAGCTTTGTATTGTGAAGCAGTGAAACACAGGACACTGTCAAACTGTAAAGGAAAACTGGTTCCACTGTGTGTGTCAACCATACTGTATGTATTCATGTGTGTATGCAAATTTAACTATTGATAAAAAAAACAGCCTTGACGTTTGTGACATGTGACATGTGACATGTGACCCTCTGAGCCTGAACTGAGGTCAAGACCAGATTCATATACATCTGTTCTGTCAATGAGGATATAAATGATATACGTGATATACGTGATATATGTGATATATGTGATATACGTGATATACGTGATATACGTGATATATGTGATATACGTGATACATGTGATATACGTGATATATGTGATATATGTGATATACGTGATATACGTGATATATGTGATATACGTGATATACGTGATATATGTGATATATGTGATATACGTGATATACGTGATATACGTGATATACGTGATATACGTGATATATGTGATATACGTGATATATGTGATATACGTGAAGGTCACATTCATCGCAGATGTTATTGTGCGTTATGAAACAAATTGGCTTCAGTTTTCATCACTGTGTTTGTGTGTTTCTTTTATTTTCAGATCGCTATGTGCTGGTTGGGAGTCGTCATGACAGGGACCAGCGGGGCGGGGCCTTGGCCATCATGAACCAGCTGATTGCGGCGCTGACGGAGCAGACCAAACGAGGATGGGTGCCAGACCGTACCACTGTGTTTTGCTCGTGGGGAGGGTCGGCCCTGGGGAACATCGGGTCGTACGAGTGGGGAAAGGTCAGCGAGCACGAGAGCGTCTGCCTTATTAAATGTCAGCGTGGTGAAGTTGATTTAAAGCGATGGAAAAGCACAAAAACAGGGTCACAGCTGGAAACATACACACGATACTACACACGTATACACTACACGCACAACATCCTCGTCATATTCACAGACGTTGTTGTTTTCATTTGCTGCTGTGGAAACAGCCACAGTTAAAACCTCGGCGACAGAGTCAGAGAATCTGAGCCTCTGTTTCTCACACATCTGGAATAACACTGATGAACGCGGTAATCTAATGACAGTGATGATTCCTCTGGAAGCAAAGGCAGAACAACTCCTATTCAATTACACAGTTATGAACATGACCCCGAGTGAAGCCATGACGACACCCCCCCCCCCCTCTCTCTCTCTCTCTGTCTCTGTGTGCGCCCCCTGCAGGATAACAGTGTTGTCCTGCAGAGTAGTGACGTTGTTGTTTTCATTTGCTGCTGTGGAAACAGCCACAGTTAAAACCTCGGCGACAGAGTCAGAGAATCTGAGCCTCTGTTTCTCACACATCTGGAATAACACTGATGAACGCGGTAATCTAATGACAGTGATGATTCCTCTGGAAGCAAAGGCAGAACAACTCCTATTCAATTACACAGTTATGAACATGACCGCGAGTGAAGCCATGACGACCTCCCCCCCCCCCTCTCTCTGTCTCTCTCTGTCTCTGTGTGCGCCCCCTGCAGGATAACAGTGTTGTCCTGCAGAGCAGTGCGGTGGCCTACGTGGGTCTTCATGCTCCGGTCAGGGGGACGGAGACTCTCCGAGCCACAGCGTCTCCGACTCTGCTGCAGCTCACGTCAGACATCCAGAAGGTAAACGAGCTGCTGCCTCCCACCACAGCAGTATTCACTGTCCACACAGACTCACCTGACGACCCCGCATCACATGACCACCGGGGCCAACCGGGTGTGAGCATGTGTGTAAACAGGAAGCAGATGATGAGGTGTTTTCCTGCTTTCCCTCCACCACATCCTGTTTTTAATTGAGTCTTCTCTTCTTCCTGCTCGTTTTGTTGGTATGGACACACAACTTTAAACAACACAGAGATTTATACAGGAAAGAAAATAGAACGACGGAAAGTTTTTTTTTAGTTTCTGAAGGTTTTTTTTTAAATGAAACAGAGAAAAACTCAGACAATGACGCTTTTCTTTCTTTCTTTTCATTAAATCCATTCAGCCTGTGAATCTTTTCATGCTGCTCAGACTTTGCAACAAGTAATTGTCATGTAGTCGGCCATTATGGTTCTTATAATAGCTTTGTGAGAGGCACAGGACTCAGTTTGAAAACAGTAGAGACTCGTGTGAGTCTGACTGAGTCCTGTCGGAGCGCCGTGACTCGTGATGCCGACGGTTTCCTCAGTTAACTGATCAAAACAAGAAGTCTGTTATTCAGGTGGAATTCAGCTCTGACGTTTACACTGTGTGAGACGGTGTAACACACACACACTTCAGTTGTACACACTTCAGTGTGCGACTGAACAAACCACTGACTCCTGCAGCCCCCCCCTCGTTTACCCTCTCGTCTCGTCGTACCTAATTGTCCGTTGGGTGGCAGCTGTCTGGGGCTCGCTCCGCCGCTCGATTCATCATCACCACAACCTCAGAGCGGCTGCAGCTTCGCTCCCCACGTCCCAGTATTCACAGTGTTCAGAAACAACGTCCCAGTGTTCAGAAACAGGCCTCAACATGTCATTAATTGTGTTTGTGCAGCAGAAGTAACAGAAGTAATGCTTCCTACTTATCTTCCTTCTCGGGGACCTGTCTCCCAAACCATGACACTGCTGCGCTGATAGTTTTGAACGGCTGCTTGGGAACCAATTATATTACAACTTGATGCTCTTATTGTGTGAGATTTACACCCGCAGGAGGGGGGGAGGGGGGCGGGGGGGTCGATGGATGGAGAGAAGGTGGAAGGAAGAGAAGCGAAGGGAGGTTCAGTGACCAGGACAATCCAGGACAAATGGAAAGGAGCTGGTGCTTTAATTGGGTATTGTTGTTCCACAGATGCTTGTGTGTGTGTGTGTGTGTGTGTGTGTAGCAGGCAGCAGCTCCACATGAAAACAAATGGTCACAGTGGTCAGTGTATTGTTAGAGTGGAAAAAGGAGCATTGTGGTAAATCTGTCGTTTGGCCTCTGTGTGAGGAGTTGAGTTTAGTTTAGTTTAGTTTAGTTGTGATCGCCGCGTGGTGACCGGAGCTGTTTGCTGTGTACTTATATACTCCTTATTGTGTACTTTATTACTGTGTCTCCATACTCCTGAGTCTCTGCTGCATCAGACTCAGCTGGTATTTTATTCTGCTTTCATCACATGGTCACATCAACAGGTTCAGACAGGACGTTAAAACCAACACGTCTGCAAAACCTGTGGGAAATTACATGTGGGACCAGGGTGGGACAGGGGTGGGACGGGGGTGGGACGGGGGTGGGACATGTGGGACGGGGCCTGTCAACCTCTCGGGGACGCTCATTGTCAGTTGTCCTTCCAGTCTTTTACATGGACAGGAACATTTAACAGAAAACTGACGTGACACATTTATGAGCTGATGTTTACAGATGGATCTTTCATCCATTAAACCAACCGACAAACGTGATTAGCGACACACACACACACACACACACACACACAAACACACACACGCACACACACGCACACACACACAGGGGGTCGATACCACTGATGACAGATGTATTGACGAGCTCGTGGCCTTAATTATCTCCCTGCATATTAAAAGGTAATTGTGTTACTGTCACACAGTTGTGTGTCTCAGCTCCACATCACTGTACAAACATCATCTTCACAGCAGAGTAAACCACTCTGTCTCTCTTCCTCTCACCATCGCTCTGTTCCTCTGCTTCGTATTCCTCCCCCCCCCCCCCCCCCCCCCCCCCCCCCCGCCTGTTGACAAATAGAGTGCGACAGCTGATGGTATTTTAAAGCCGAGTCTTTTCGGGGACAAATGGGCCGACTTGTAATCCTCTCAGTAAAGTCAGGGATGATTAGAGCCGCAGCAGCGTGCGGGGTTTTGTCTGGTTTCGACAGAAACAGGGGAAGTGTGTAACGTCTGACACACACAGAGCAGAGAAAACACACAAACACAAACACAAACCTGATGTCGCTCTGCTCGTAACAGCAGTTTAAAAACATCACTTCTATCTGCTAGTATCAATTAATATTATTATAATTGTTGTTGTTGTTGTCGTTGTTGTTGTTGTTGTTGTCGTTGTTGTCATTGTCGTTGTTGTGGTTGTGGTTGTATTGATTGAAGTCCTCAGAGCACATGACACAGTGACATCAGAGAGAGAGACAGTTCTACATTCGGGTCAAAAAAAGCTGCTCCACCTGAAACTGTGAATCTAAATGAAGGTGGCACATAAATGCGGCTCCAGCCAAACAATAACCATGAATAATTGACATCATCCACACGGCTTCTCGAGGAAGCAGTAGATCTCCTCATGTTTCCGAATATGCCGCATATCAGAGATCATTTGTATTCCCTGATTGGCTGAGACAAATCTTCCTCTCGCCGCCGCTGCAGACTGACGGGAAACATAACGGCTGATATTTCCACTGAATGATGGCACTGTGACAGGCTTTCAAACCACACAGAGCGATGACAATAGGCCGGCTGCAGAATTATACTCTAAATGGTAAATATGAACATCATCCACATTAGGCGGAATATGCAAGAACGTCTAATTTATACGTCTAATTTATGTTTCCCCACATAAAACCTGTGGGAAAAGGCGGCGGAGATAAATCAGCAGAATGAGTCTCTGACTTTATGGCCCCGCAGCATCCGGGACGCCGCCACAATGTGGGATGCAGCAGGCTGTCCACAATATGTCTGCATTACCACAGTGCTTCTGTTGTGTTGTGTTGTGTTGTGTTGTGTTGTGTTGTGTTGTGTTGTGTTGTGTTGTGTTGTGTTGTGTCACGGTGACAGAACCGACTCAGAGAAAAGATAATGAGGATGTGTGTGCGTGTACGTGTCATGCTCCTGTGTGACATACGGAGGCAGCAGTTTTCTTTAGAGCCATAAATGACGTAAAGGGAGATTCCGTCCTTTCCTGTAAATAACCTCTGGCCTCAGAATATATGTGAATGTTAATTACTCTCAGCTGATGAGGTGAAGGTTAACTCCTGACCTGACGAGACGCATTTACTGCGAGTCAGGTGGAAAACAACAACAACACATCTCAAGAACTTTATCTTCTACTTCTATTTTTGTTTACGGCGTGAAACCCGCGTGAGGACGCGCTATATGCGCCACCTGTTGGACCATTACCAGAACTGTTAGGAAGCGTTGGATCAGTGGTGTAACGATCGTTTACATGAAACACTATTTATGTTTCTTCCTGTAGAAAGTGACGCGTGTTAAACTTAGATTGTGAGGAAAGTTCTCAGTGTTTGAATGCAGAGGTCAGAGGTCACAGATACCCCGTGGTAACATCTCCTCCTCCCGTGATTTGACCCGGTCATATTTCTTCATGGCGGCTGTTTGTGTTTTGTTTGTCCAAAAATGTTTTAAAGGCCATAAAACAAATGAATCCTCAACACAACATCAAAGTCTCGCCGAGCAGACGTCCATTGATGTAACATCAAAATTAAAGGCGATACAAAGTACAAACACAACGATTTATCACCAGCTGGAGCCGCACAGCCACGTCCCAGTGGATCTTTATTGGAAACACTCCTTAGCATTCAGCAGCAGTAAATCAGCATTCCATAAATGGTTCATAAAACAATATAATGTGGTTGTAAGCAGATAAAGTTAAAGTGTTTATTCATGTATTTGTTAACAACTTTCACTTCCTCTGTGCATCTGTGTGCAAACAGATGCACAACAATACGGGAAAAACAGATGTAATAAAACAATAGAAAACAATCAGTCTGCGTGGTTTTAAATGTCACTGACGACAGCATCTCCTCCATGGAGCCTCCACCACGCAGCTGTAAACAGACATTAGGACGTTTAGTGACTTTGAAATTTTATACACTGCTAATAAATAATTAAGAGGTGGATGTAAATGTTCACCATCATTTATTTCTAAATTAAAATATATCATTTATGTCATGACTCTAACGAGTTATTTTATTTCACACTAAAAATAATATGATTGATGATTTTTATTTGTATGTAATAAAGAGAAAAAATGTTAACGTACAGTCTGTCAGGGAACTGGGCAGGAGGAGTACTCTGTGTAGTGTATATATATAGATACAGCATATAGAAGTGTGTATATACAGTGTATGTGTGTGTGTGTCTGTGTGTGTGTGTGTGTGTGTATAAACAGTATATACTGGTAAATCATATTAGTGAATCTGGAGCCTACTTTTTATCTGTGTAAGTTGAATTATCATTTCAGTTTATTGACGTGTGAGTGCGGCAAAAAAAAAAAGATCATAAAAAAAACCCCACAATTGTTTATTTTCAAACGTGATAAGAAAAACAGTTACATGGTTTTTATGCCGAGTCGATAAATAATTTCATGCTGAGGTTTTTAAAATTTATCTGCTAATACGACATTTTTTACAGCTGATCTGTGTGTTGCCTTGTGCTTATGGCCCACGGCGCCACCTCTCTGTCACCGACCTGATCTGACGGTCACGGTCGCCGGTCGCAGTCCAGTCTGCGGTTCAGACAACAAATACTGTTTTAATACGACACTGTCGTCAGTAACAGAGGAAACTGCACGTCAGTTAGACAGAATATAAATATGCGAGTATAAATATGTGAGTATAAATATGTGAGTATAAATATGTGAGTATAAATATGTGAGTATCCACTCGGCTTCCTACTGACGCTTAGACTAAGATCCTGAAATGATCTGCTCTCATCAGAGCCGACAAAGAAATGAAATATTGATTCTCTGTTTGGTGTCATGAACGCTCCCCCCCTCCCATTTCCACACCTGTTCTTTTCTTACACATCTGTCTCGTGTTATTCCTTCAGGGGGAGACTCACAGTTTTTGTGTCTGTGTGTGTCTCCACCTCTGACACCGTCCTCTCATGTCGTGTGTGTGTGTGTGTGTGTGTGTGTGTGTGTGTGTGTGTGTGTCTGTGTGTGTGTGTGTGGAGAGTAGACTGATACACACACTTTATCTGTGTGTATCAGTCCCAGCTTTTCTTTTCCTCAAAGATGTCAGAGCCTTTAAAGTGTGGCGTAAATGCCGTTGCCGCCGCGGGTCACCTGAGGAGCTGGGAAAAGTCGCCGGATGTTTTATTCTTTCAAATCTTCCTTTGATGAAAACGAGGAAGAAAGGTTAAACCAGATTCTCATCTCACACAGAGATCTTTTCTTATTTTATCTTTGACACAGAGAATATAACATTACAGCCGAGAGGAATTATTTTACATACTTAAAGTCTGGAATGTTCACAAACTGAAATCAGACTCGGAAAGTTTTCTGTCTTTAAATGAGAAGAAACCATTATTTGTTCGTCTCCGTTTAAAAGTCACATTTCATGCATTCATTCATAATTCTGCTCACTCATCGATTAACAGTTGTTTTCTCCCACGGCGTTGCATGTGAACTCATAAACATGAGTTTCAAGTTGCTCGTTGACACGTTGCCGCCTCTCAGTAGATTTATGGTGAAGATGGTGTAGCTATGGTTACAGGTTTGTTGTTCTCATCAGTCATCCAGGGTTTTCTTCACTCTGCATCACTCCTGACTTTTATTTATTTTAATTGTCTATTGATTAGGTTGCGTAATAATATGTCTGTCTGTCGACACGTGGTGAACGGTGTGCGTACCAAGGCTAATTAGCGCGCGTTTTCTAATTTCCTGTAAACAAATCAGTTATGGGAACCCCGGTTCCCTCTGTGTGGATGGGAACACTACAGGCTTCACGCCCGGCGCTCGCCGTGAGCTTCCACACTAATTGGCTGCTGGAAGAAAGAAAGTGTGAAAAGTCTTTTCCACTGTTCAGTCCCATGCACATGGACGAACATTTATTCCCACTCTGTCACGGGAATGTCATGAATATTCCGTGAATTCATGTGAACGTGAAGGTGAATGTGTTTTGTCCAGATGTTTGTCAGCATGTGGAAGTGAACTCTTCAGATCCAGGGATAACGCACATGAACACATTGACGGAAAACACTGACATGAAGTATTATGTATGTGTGTGTGTGTGTGTGTGTGTGTGTGTGTATATATATATATATCTATATGATGTAGATGAACATGGCAGCATCTCGTTGACCTCCGTCTCCTCCTGCTCTCTCTGGCAGAGGCAGCTGCTGAGCTGCATTCGAGGTGGGAACTGCCCCGGACCAAACGTCACCTCCCTGCAGTTGCCTGGAGACGTGAGCTTCTTCGCCAACCAGCTGGCCGTTCCCGCCGTGGAGTTCGCCTTCGAGCAGACCACAGCTGAGGAGGTACGTTCATAGGCCACACTCAGGGTTCAGAACCATTATAGTACGTCTTCCTTACTGCACTTGTTTGTCCTGTGTGGACATGTCTGCTGGTTGGACGTGTCCGTGTGGACATGTCTGCTGTTTGGGCGTGTCCGTGTGGACCTGTCTGTCGTTTGGGCGTGTCCGTGTGGACATCTCTGCTGTTTGGACGTGTCCGTGTGGACATCTCTGCTGTTTGGACGTGTCCGTGTGGACATCTCTGCTGTTTGGACGTGTCCATTTGGACATGTCTGCCGTTTGGACATGTCATTACAACCATCTGCAGGTTATTGGACACACTGTGATTTTATTTTTGCAGAACGGATTGTGTCTTTCTATAGGAAACAAACAACACATCACACAGCTGACACACACACACACACACACATTATGCACGCCCCCATTTACTTCTATTAAAAAAGAATCAGTCCTGATGTTTGTTGTCCTGCCGCGGGCTGAGAACACTGAGGTTCACTGAGACTCGGCTCCGTCAACCCACTCACATGTGGAACTTCTGGCCTGGACGAGAACTCCAAGCTTTGACTAATGTGTGAGAGCTTCATGATGTTTGTCCAGCCTGGAGGCGTCTTCAGAACCTGACGGTGATGGGGGGGGGAGAGGAGGGGGGAGGGAGTCAAACCCAGAGTGAATGAAAAACAAACAGATTCATTATCATTGCGTTTGATTGTGTTAAGTGTTGACTTAGTGGCGTTTAGTGTGAGGTGCGGTGTGTAACGTGTGTTTCCAGGAGCGTTTGATTTCTCCACTGGATCTGAAACAGGCCTCAGGAGGAGTGTGACTCTGAGTCAGACTCTCAGAGTCCAGGACCTGATGCCTCCTGCTGCACAGTCAGCTGCTCGTTAGTGACGTAACAGTCGTACTGCCAATTTAACATATCTGCTTATATATATATATATATATATATATATATATATATACGTCTATTTCTAACCCTCGTTATTGTTAATTAATTATTAATTTTAACATCTATGGAATTTTGTCATAAATCATCGGTCAAATCAGTTTTAAAACGCTGATTCTTCTTCTTCTGTTTTTATAACGGAAACAAAATGAAGCGTCTTTGTTGTTACTGAAAGCAGTGTGTGTGTGTGTGTGTGGGTGTGTGTGTGTGTGTGTGTGTGTGTGTGTGTGTGTGTGTGTGTGTTCATTCAATTCATATTCATTCATCCTCATTTGACCAGTAAACAGAGTTGTGTTAATGTGTGGGGAAACCAGCAGATGTTGTGTAGCGGTGCCACAGTGTAGCTGACAGGAGTCGGGTTCGTTGAACATTTGTTTTCTCGTGTAGCATCTGTTTTTTCTGTTCCTCCTGTGTGTTGTCACACCGGCCTGTGAACACACACACACACACACCGCCTACACTGCCCCCCCACTCCCCCCCACCTCCATTACACCTCCACCTCCACAGCGCCGCCCTGTGACATCACCAATACCATCATCGCTCCACCCGTTCTTAACGTTTACTCAGTGTGCGTTTGTGTGTTTGTGCAGAGGCTCTAGTAGTTGTTTTATTGTTGTTGTTGTTGTTGTTTTGACAGCAGTTGCGTCTCCAACATATCAGAGGATAAAGCAGCTGAGGAAAATGACTCGTTATCAGTGGATCTGTCCAGCAGAGCAACAACATACGATTCTCCCCTGACTCTAATTACTTCTCCCTGCTCGTCAGCCACAGCTGTAATTATCCCATTGTGGGTTTTAACCCGCGTGGTGACAGGTTGTAATTCACATCAGCGCTTGTTGTCGTCGTTGTTGTTGTGTTTGGATAAAAGAAGAAGAAGAAGAAGAAGGTCCAGATAATCGTTTTAATTGTTTGACTTGATTTCTGTCAGTCTGATCCTCGATGAGCTCCACACACTGAACCAGCCTGGTGTGTCAGAGCAGCACACACACACACACACACACACACACACACACACACGTGGTCGAGACCCACATATACACAACAGATGATGTTTATTACGCTCAATCCCAAATCCATTTCAGGACGGACCACAGACGCTGGTCTGGACCTGGCTGGATGAGGTGGACCATGAAGACCGATGAAGACCTGGTGTTGGTGCATCACTTGGTCTTTTGGGCTCATCTGTTTATTTTGCTCAGACGAAACTGTTTGGTTTGTGACTGGTACCTGCTGTGACTGTGTGGGAACGTTATATCTCTGTTGATATAAATGTCGGATTCTGTTGTTGTCATCGTCTGAGGGTGTGGTTCGACCCGTCAGACAGTAATTCTCTCTCTGGGGATTGAAAGCAGGACTCATGATCCACCTACATCTCTAAATATGTCATTTAACACGGGTTTGAGAAGAAGCTTTGAACCTGGCAGCTGTTTGGTCGCGTCACTTCATGTCCAGGAGCACATCGCCGTTTAATGTATTATTGGCTCTCGCAGCAGAAATCTGGTTGTATTACACCGATTCACAGCAGCGCTCCGTCCATTTCAAGCAGCGCTGCTCGCCGCGCGGCCGGGCCGTGAAACTGAGTAGATGGAGTCTGGTTAAGTGGCAGTCGATACCTGTTGGCGCCTCCGACCCTCCTGTAGCTCTGAGACTGATGAGAGATGATAGAAAGATATTACATCTGCATCCTGCTCTCGCTGCTCAGCTGTCAGGCCCAAACCCCGCTGGTGATGATGCCAGGAGCTGTGTGTGTGTGTGTCTGTGTGTCTGTGTGTGTGAGTCTGTGTGTGCGTTTCCATCTGACACGTCTAACTTGATAATTCGATCTAGGACAGTGAGGATGAGGATGAGGATGAGTCAGCGCTGAGGCCGGATGAGAACGTGTTGTGTGGGACCACGTGCGGCGGCGTTGTTGTGATGTTGTCCAGACTCTGAAAACTCATCACGTGACCTTGACTCACAGGCTGAGAGGTGTAAATGTTCCTTGAAGCACTGATCCGTCCATTCATTTCCCTTGGCTGAGTCACAGGACCTGAGTGTATCATCTCATCACTCAGGTTCACAGGTGCAGCTGCTCTGGAGTTTTCTGCAGGTAATAGACTGTGGGAAATGGAAACAACCCACATGGGGACCAGCGACACACACCTTTTCATCAGGCGGCATCGCAATGTTTATAACGCACATTTTGCTGATGTGATATCGTAGCTTAGCTCTGTGGATGTTTTTTAATACAGTCTCTTGGCTGATGAAGGTCTGGTGCTCTGCTGCTGTTACACACCAGGTGTCATGTTGATGAGAAAACAAGCTGTCGCACAACTGCACCGATCCACTGACGTACAAATGTAATCAAGTCCTGGAGCGGATTTCATTCACGCAGCACCGTTATGTGCATGTTGTGGCTACGACAAAAGTAAATGGGTTTCGCACATTGTTTTTATATTATTTGGGAAATGAATGAGAAAAACTAACACTCTGATTAAAATGCTGAGAAACAAAGTGTCTGATGATATCTGAGTGTTAAAATGGTTAAATTGTGAGGGCAACACATGGAAACATTTCATTCTGAATGTTTTAGATATATTTTCATCTCTGTTTACTGGCGACAATAACACAAAGTGACAGTAAAGCGGCGTCTCGGAGCTGCTGACTCAGCAGAGGTGATTTACTGTTGACTGAGCTGTTTGGTCCAGTTAACGTTACTGAACAGGGCCATCAGCACTTTCTCAACGTCCAGAACTTATTTCACTTTCCTTAACAGTGATTGTCCCGAAAACAGCAACCGGTCTTCTCATGACGCAGCAGTTTGCGTATGAAAGAGATTGTTTATCATCTCGTCCTTTAAATGGCCTTCGAGTCGCCGCGCTGTTGGAGACCGGATCAGGAAAAAAAGTTCTCTTTCAGCTGTAGTTTGATCTGAAGTGGAGAATGTCATGAAACTTTGATCAAACGTCTGCTACTTAAAAGTCCGTCTGCGCTCGGTCTTCAACATAAAAGCTGTAGATGCTATCAACTTCTCACAACTTTGGAAGAATCACTTCTTTGTCAGTGTTTGATGGTTTGGTGTCTACAGATGTAGAAAATGTAGAATAAGGCCACGTTGGGATCGTGTGATGGAGATGCAGCAGATGTTTCAGGGTTTGAGTCTTTGGTTCTGCAGTCTGCAGGTAGAAGTCTCAATGGACGAGCGGCGTAACTCGGGGCGTGGCTACAGAACGTGTCCTCCAGTTTTGATTGGCTGGCGTGGTTGTGCTTGATGCTAATTGGTCCACGGGTCAGTGATCAACATTATGTTTCCTGTTTTTCTTGTGAGTCTGTCGGCAGCCTCCGTGCTATCACTGTAAATAATGTGCTTCTGTGAACTTTCCCTGTTAAAACTGAAGAGGGCGATCACGTGTCTGTTCCACCCCGCCGCTCTGAGGGCGCTCTCCTGTTAGATGGTCTGACACGTCCTCTGCAACGTCAGATTCTCCCTCCTTGAAGCATCACGGCCGGAGACGTAGCTGTCACTCCTCCTGGTTTCCAGCCCGACGCACGTCAGAACCCCGCTGAACAACGTCTTGACTGCATCAGCTTCATCTGAGCGTGTGCGGCGGACTGCGGTTGCCAGATGTTTCATCATGTCTACCTTCGCCTCGGAGAACAGGCTGTTTTCAGCCTGAACTGGCAGCGTGCGGTTGCACGCAGCTCAGCTGACAGCAGGATTAGTCTCATCTGACTTCCAATATGGCTGTGACTTACAGAAGGCTCATTATGAGTGTGTGGAGCAGGAAGCTCAGGATTTTTCTCCATATTGTGCGTCAGTCCTCTGAGGTTTGTCGACAGTGGATCTGATGCAGCTGCTGAACGCGTCGATTGTTTACTAATAACAACGTAGCACTGATGTTCATATCGGAACTTTAAGCTGCTTGTCAGTGCCACAGATCGTAAATGACCTCGGGAAGCTTGAATCACATGACCCCATTGGGCCTGAAAGGGCAGTCTTCCAGCTCCGCCCACCTCATTTGCATACGGTAAATCGTCCTCCTGAATTTAAATCTGGTTTAAGTTAAAGTCACACTGATCAGTGACTTTTGTTTAACGATCCTTCACTTATTCATCCAGTCGTCTTTCATCCTCGTCCTCAACCTGGAGAATCTGCATCTGAACTTTGACCTTGACCTGTCAAAACAACACATACAGTATTAATACAGGCCGGGTAGGTCGTAACAGAACCATCCATCCATTTGTTTTTGTTTCCACTTAAAGTCTCCTCCCGTGCCTTCAAAGTCTATGATATATGCTATAAATTCCACATAATAAAGATTAATGTCGGCGCATTAAGGCGGGTTAATCCGATTCTGCAAATAAAAATAGTAGGTAAACTGGTTTAATGCTTTACCCTCCACTGCATCCCTCAGTTATTAATCTTTATTACTCCTCTCTCCTCGCACTCCTCTGTCGCTTCCTCTGGTTCTGCCTCATCCACGCCACTTCAATCAGAAATAAAAGGCTCTCTCCATCACACCCTCCTTCCTGCCTCAGCACCACACACACACACACACACATCGTAACACACACCGTAACACACACCCTCAGCAGATGTTCAGTCCAATCAGCTGGATTAGAGCTTTTAGTATCAGTATCAATTTTCTCCTCAAGAACAGACGGTGCCAGAATTCAGGAGCCAGATTCCCAGACCCTCTGGAATCTGAAGGACATTAATGTGTGTGTGTGTGTGTGTGTGTCTGTGTGTGTGTGTGGGTGCACACTCGTCCCCTCAGCCAGACGACAGGGGGCGATACAGATGATTTGGCGTCACTGTTGTTTCATGTCCATCTTTATTTACAGTCGTTAGCAGAAGAAAATTGGTGTCAGCGTCTGGACGGGAATCATCAAATTGTTAACGAAGTTAGTGGCTAAATAACATGATGTCGTTCAAACACATGTTTGTAGGTTTTGTTTTGACACGTTCAAACACACACACACACACACACACACACACACACAGTACAAATTCAGTACAGCTTTTACTGCCTCTTTCTTCCTGCAGGATTTATTTATCGCCTCCCATGTGTTTCTAATGCCACTGTGCAGAAAAGCTTTCCACTCTGGCTTCAGTCGTTTCGCTTTAGCTGCCAAAGCTAATGATTTATGATCTGGGCGACTGTCGGTGTCTTTTTTTTGGATGCCAAGGAAATTTACATGTATTTATTTCCTTTGTCTCCTCGTCAGTGTGAGAAAAGCCGATCACATCGTCCATTTCAGCCCCACCATCAAACCTCCTCTGAAACCAGACTCAGTGCAACACAACACAACACAACACAACACAACACAACACAACACAACACAACACAACACAACACAACACAACGTCGCTCTGACTGTGGGACACTTGGTTCCAGCAGATCTTCAAAACAACCCCAAGATACAAACCTGCACAAACACAACACAACACAACCACATGAGAGATGTGTCTCTGAGTGGGACACACAGCGGGCACCAGGCCATTTAAAGTTCAGACTCATAACCCTGTAGCTAATGTGCGACATCGTGAGGCGATGTGACCCGTGTATGTGTGTGTGTGTGTGTGTGGTGTGGGTGTGTGTATGTGTGTGTGTGTGTGTGTTGTATAGGTCTCCGTGTGGTTTCATACATGCATGACTTCATATCCCCGGATTATTGAAACAGGCTTCACTGTAGTTGTTTGCATGTCTGAGTGTGTGTTTGCTTTTCTGTTGTATACTCACTGTCCTTTAGCTGCACACACACACACACACACACACACACACATACACACACACACACACACACACACACATCCAGCACAATGAGCCTAAAAGGCTCGTACAGGACTGAATACATACAAAATGCCCTTGTGTTGCCGTGTGCGTGCGTGCGGGCGTTTGTGTGTTGTGTGTTTGTGTGTGTTGTCTCGTCACGCAGATCTAACACAGACCGACAGGTCACCATGCAGCTCATTTCCTCTGAGGGCTGAGGTCACATGACGGCGACGTACACATGGCGTCATACGTAACCAGTGTAGAAACATGATTACATTACAGTACACTACAGACTGACAACAATCACCAGCTTCACCAGTGGGATGATACACTGTACATAAACACAGCATGTGTGTGTGTGCGTGTGTGTGTGTGTGTGTGTGTGTGTGTGTGTGTGTGTGTGTGTGGTGTGCAGGAAGATAACCTGGTGTCTGACACCATGTGACTGTGAGACCCTGATGCTGCAGCTCAGCAGAACTCGTCTGCGTCCGCCTCTGTTCCCTCTCGGACTCACGGTGGTCAAATCAGCTGACAGCTGGAAGACGGCGGAGAAGACGTGGACGTGTGGTGACGGAGACAGAGTGTGTGTGTGTGTGTGTGTGTGTGTGTGTGTGTGTGTGTGCTCACTTTGAGAACTCCAGCCGAGTCCAAATGAATATCTCAACAGGGTATTGATCCAGGCGCTGTCACTGCTATCCTTCATCTCAGCCCCCCCACGCCCTCCCCCCACCTACCCCAGCCCCCCCACCTCTCGCTCACACTCTCTCCATCTTCTGCTCACACACTGTCAAAGTCCGATTTCTCTCATTTTTCCTCCTCTCTCTCTCTCTCTCTCTCACTCACTCGTATTATCTCTCGCTCATACAGTGCCCCTGGGTATAATCAAATGACTGTCACAGAGATGGAGTGTATCAGGAACTCACATACACCTCTGTGTGTGTGTGTGTGTGTGTGTGTGTGTGTGTGTGTGTGTGAGACGGAAGGGTTTCAGATTGTAACAGGACATGTGACAGTTCTGTTCTGCACGTCACACAACCTGTTCATCAAACACTGACTGTTGCTACTGACAACGTGTCACTTCCTGTGTCCGTCAGAGAGATTTCCCATCACTCTGCCTCATCAGTGAAACTTCTGTCGCTTTTATCTGCTTCTGTTCTTCCTGTGTGTGTGTGTGTGTGTGTGTGTGTGTGTGTGTGTGTGTGTGTGTGTGTGTGTGTGTGTGTGTGTGTGTGTGTGTGTGTGTGAGTGAGAGAATCGATGGCCTGTGCACAGTTCAACAGTGGAATAAGATTTTACCTGTTTGGAAAAAAGAGAAAAACACAGGCTCAATAGACTGTGTGTGTGTGTGTGTGTGTGTGTGTGTGTGTGTGTGTGTGTCTGTGTGTGTGTGTCTGTGTGTGTGTGTCTGTGTGTGTGGATGTTGTGACATGTATCACAGAGTGTTTTCAGTTCACGGTGAACCTGTGTGTCCTCTGAGTGTCCTCTGAGTGTCCTCTGGTTGTGGACATAGTGACCATGGTTTTATTGTGGTCACCTGAAGTGTGTAATATTCGCGTGTCCGTTTACCTTTGGCCAAATGATGCAGCATGGCTTTGAGAGGACGTTTATAGACCAGGCTCCAACTGGTCCTGCTGCCTAATCAGCCGTTAACTCCATCACACCCGACTGCAGCTATTAACACAGCACTGAGAGAGAGAGAGAGACTGAGAGAGAGAGAGAGAGAGAGAGAGACTGAGGGAGAGAGAGAGACAGAGAGAGACTGAGGGAGAGAGAGAGACAGAGAGAGACTGAGGGAGGGAGAGAGTGAGGGAGGGAGGGAGGGAAGGAGGGAGGTAGAGATGAAGAAAATGCTGTCATGAAGAGACAAACTACATCTTGTGTAGAAACATCTCTGAAGGTCAAAGGTCACAGCCTGATCGGATCTGAATCCCACATTGATTGATTGATTGATTGATTGATTGACATGTTGAGCCCCTGTAGACAGACGAGAACCTTAAGACTGACGAGAACCTTCAGACTGACGAGAACCTTAAGACTGACGAGAACCTTCAGACTGACGAGAACCTTTAGACAGACGAGAACCTTCAGACTGACGAGAACCTTCAGACTGTGACGAGAACCTTCAGACTGACGAAAACCTTCAGACAGACGAGAACCTTCAGACTGACGAGAACCTTCAGACTGACGAAAACCTTCAGACAGACGAGAACCTTCAGACTGACGAGAGCCTTCAGACAGACGAGAACCTTCAGACTGTGACGAAAACCTTCAGACTGTGATGAAAACCTTCAGACTGACGAGAACCTTCAGACTGTGACGAAAACCTTCAGACTGACGAGAACCTTCAGACTGTGACAAAAACCTTCAGACAGACGAGAACCTTCAGACTGTGACGAAAACCTTCAGACTGACGAGAACCTTCAGACAGACGAGAACCTTCAGACTGACGAGAACCTTCAGACTGTGACGAAAACCTTCAGACTGACGAAAACCTTCAGACTGACGAGAACCTTCAGACTGTGACGAGAACCTTCAGACTGACGAGAACCTTCAGACAGACGAGAACCTTCAGACTGTGATGAGTTCACTCGATAAGTGATTTATCTGGAACTGGTTTGGATTCCAGTCTCCTCCTGGAATGTTCAGCCTGTGTTATTAAAGTCTGTCAAAGCGTTGTCACGTCGACTGGTTCAATGTTTTCATGCTGCTCTTTGAAACATTTTTCTAAATGTTCTTGCGCTTGAAGCCACATACACATCTACAGTGTCTACACTCACTGTGTATGGAAGCCGACGTACGACCCCTCTCTCTCTCTCTCTCTCTCTGTGTGTCTCTCTCTCTCTCTCTGTTGCTTTGAGCGTTTCTTTGAAGGTCTGGCTGTGATGCAATCTTCTAGTTGTTTTTGTGCCTTTGGTCACATGTCTAATGGATCATGACGTCCTGGGGTCTGAAGTTCTGCAGCCTTTGTTTCATTATGCAGGATGATTTTCACTATTCTGTTTTTGAATACCTTCACATTTTGTATTTTAAATCAGATTTTTTTTTCCAAGCGTTTGTTATGTTGTAGTTTGATATATGCCATACTAGATACTAGATGCTAGATGCTAGATGCTAGATGCTAGATGCTAGATACTAGATGCTAGATGCTAGATGCTAGATGCTAGATGCTAGATACTAGATGCTAGATACTGGATACTGGATACTAGATACTGGATACTAGCGTGTGGGGTGGGGATGGCAAACACAGCGGGACAAGGAAAGTGTGTGAGAGAGGACGAGTGCAGCTCCAAAATGAGCTATAGATTATGTGTCTGAGGTGGAAGATGTGGGAGCTACAGGAGAAGAAGCAGGAAGATCTGCACATAGTGAGGAGACACAGAGCAGTGGGTGATGTCATCAGTAACATCTGCTGACATCACCCACTCCATGTATTTCCAATGGGCAAAAATTGGAAAATTAATTTTCCAATTTTGTAAAACGGTGAAAATCGGACTAAAGCTCTGGGAGTAGTGAGCGACCACAAAACGGTGGAAAAAATAAGAGATAATAAAGAAAACAGGAAAACAATAGTGTGAAATGCTTTAAAAAGAAAAAGCTCATTCAGCAGAGATTTAATGGATTTTCAACAAAGAAATGGACGTTTCTTGTTTTTCCATTGAGATCTTTCTGTTTTCTCTAGAAATCTGATTGAATTCACCTTTAAATACACTGTTATACAAATGTAAACGTCACTATGTTATCAGCAAATACATAAGGAAAAAATAAACCTCATATTGTTTCTAATGTTCAAGTGAGGAAGAAGTAAGCAGACCAACACAGATACAGGAAGATGCAGGATCTACAGGTGGACAAGTACGTTGTTCTGCGAGGTTGAGTGAAATATGAGAAGAGGTAACAGTGCTTGCAGTTCCTCCTGTCACCATCACTCCTGCTGTGTCCCAACGCCTCATGGTTCTTGTGAAACGTATCTGGATGATGTGGTTGTTTATTCCTCCACTTGGACGGACCAATTAAAGACACGGTTCCTTATTTTCAGCTGCCTCTGTGAATCCTTCTTTGAAGATCCAGACCTTTCATGATCTTACTTTGGCCTTTGTCCACCCTGAAGCTATAGACTGATGGACTCTTCACATTAGCGATGATCTCGACCTGCTCGTGTGGCGACGGGGACACGGGGACACAGGGAAGACGAGGATTCATGTTTTACACACCACATAACATATACTAGTGGGAAAACAACTTTCAGGTGGATAACCGCAGACGTCCAGGTGGTGACATGGTTCTGGAGACATTGTTAACATACATTTGGAGGTCTGCGTATCCCTCCCGAAGAACTGGAAGAATGTTTCCCACAAAGACATCTTCTTGGATTTGTGTTGTAACTCTGCCACGTAGGTTGTTTCAAGACCTGTTATCTTCTCACTCTGGACTTTGAGACACCGGGCTGACTTCTCCTCTGCAGCCCGCAGAGCTCTGTCCTGTCTAACTAAAGCTTTCAGAAGACTGGACTTTTCATCCTGCCACTCAAGTCTTACCTTTTCCTTCTCCTCTTTGATACAGAGCAGTTCTTCTTTCACTTTCCACATTCTCACTCCATGTTGGTCCAGGAGATGAGACTTCTCCTGCTCCCACTGGTATCTGAACTCCTCCAGGCCGTTCATGGTTTGGGCCAGTGCAGCGGTGGTTTGGGAAGTTGCCTCAATCTGTCCGGCGACATGTTTCTCGATCTCCTTTCTCTTTTCTCTCTCAGCACAAAGAGCCTCCAACAGTTCTTGGATGGACAGTTCAGCGTTCTCTACCTCCTTCGACATCTGAGACAGTTTATTACTGAGGGACAGCCTCTCCTCGGTGACGTGTGATAATTTGTTCTTCAGGCTCTGAAGTTTCCTGCCCAGGTAGAAATTCTTTCTTGCCTGGTCAAAGACCCTTTTCTCTTTCTCCCACAGCAGCTGATTGAACTCTAATTTTGGCATTTGAACAAAGGCCGGTTGAGTCGGACCTCTGTCTCCTGCAGATTCAGTTTTCTCAGCGAGGTGGTTGTGAGACGTCCCTTCAGACCGGGTTCCAGTGGACTGGGACGTTGGAGAAGTCGGCTGTGCTTCGAGAAGCGGTAGAGGACCGTTTGTCTCTGTCTTCATTTCTAGGACACCCTGGTGTTCAGCTTCTGCTGGCCAGGGCGCTGCAGATGGACATGGTGCAGACAATTGGACAGTCTGGTCTTGTGTTGTCTCTGCAGGTTGTGAGTCATTCAAACCAGACGTTGATGGAGCTACCTCTGTTTCCACAGACGCTGCGTCGTGAGTCATGGACACATTATTTCCATTTGTCTCCGGTACGGACTCTTCCTCGTTTGTCCCAGGAGATTCTGGTTTCACAGTCGAAGGCGTCTTCGTCAGCGCTTTCATTCCAACCTTGTTCATTTTAAATACTGATGCTGTTCGCTGCAGGGAAGGGAATTCCAGTTCATGGAAGATTCCGGCGTCTTCCTGTCCGTCAACTGTGGCGTGTTGCAGTGGCCCCGGCTGCACAGACAGGAGCTCAGAGTCTTCATGGAGGTCCATACTCTTCAAAGGCATCTGAGTGGTTTTGGCTTGAGTCTGATTGAAGTCGGTGGTGGACTTGAGCTTCTTCAGACCGTTTCCTGTGCAGAAACCTCCCTGCGTTTTTATGCAGAAACCTTTTCCATGGTTAGATTCATGGTTTCTTTTGTTGTGTTTTTGTTATAGTTTCTTTCATGAGATTTCAACATGTGACACAGTGGTGCTCAGTGAGATGAGAAACTGTACCTCAGTTCAGTCATTTCACATCAAAGTCACAAAACATTATGTTGTGACAGCAAAGCCGCTCAAAATGATGTCATCTATGTATAAACACACACACACACAGTATATATAAGTATATACTGTATATATATATATAATGTTGATTTAGTTCTGGGCTTAAAGTTGGTCAACAGAACTAAATCATAAATCCCGCGACAGCTTTCAGTAGATGGCGTAATGACGACAAAGTAAAGTAATGTTATTTAACATAGTAACATTACTGTGTGAAGTGATGTAGTGGATACAGACGCTGTAAAGGTTATGATCGTTTTCGCTAATTAAACTGACATTAAAGTCAGTGTTGAACATTTCTACGATATTTTAGTTATATTGTTACATTATAGTTAGAAGGAGCAGGTTCAGGACAGAAAAACACCTTCAGTGAAAAACCTGTTTGGTTTCTGTAGTCAGATCTTTGTGTTTATTTTGTATTGTATCACTTTACGTTATTATTTTACATAGAAATCTAAATGTTTTGAATCAGAATGACAGAGACAGTGACTGTGACAAGTCTTCAGCTTATTTTACCATGACTGTCTCACCTCCACCCTGTCCACCTCGTCCACCTCATCCACCTCGTCCACCCTGTCCACCCTGTCCACCTCGTCCACCCTGTCCACCCTGTCCACCTCGTCCACCCTGTCCACCACATCCACCTCGTCCACCCTGTCCACCTCGTCCACCCTGTCCGCCCTGTCCACCTCGTCCACCCTGTCCGCCCTGTCCACCTCGTCCACCCTGTCCACCTCGTCCACCCTGTCCGCCCTGTCCACCTCGTCCACCCTGTCCACCTCGTCCACCTCGTCCACCCTGTCCACCTCGTCCACCCTGTCCGCCCTGTCCACCTCGTCCACCCTGTCCACCTCGTCCACCTCGTCCACCTGCAGCAGAGTTTTAAACCCACTGTTTCACAGTGAGAATCTAATTACAGGCAGCACCTGGACAAAGAGGAAGAACAATAGATGGACACAAGGGAGGAGAAGAAAAAGAGAGAGAGAGAGAAAATCAATGACGATCTAACTGCGGCGGAACTAAGCTTGACAACACAGTGTCTCTCTCTCTCTCTCTCTCTCTCTATCTCTCTCTCTCTCTCTCTCTCTCTCGCTCTCTCTCTCTCGCTCTCTCGCTCTCGCTCTCTCTCTCTCTCTATCTCTCTCTC
>JAFBJQ010040673.1:55136-57636 GCA_016785345.1 Trinectes maculatus | reverse complement strand
TCTCTCTCTCTCTCTCGCTCTCTCGCTCTCTCCATAGCTCCCTCGACCTCTCGGTGTCGCCCACTGCGGAGTGTGCAGCTCATTGTTTAAGCGTGACGTTGTGTTGTTGGATTTTCTGCGCAGTGAAGCTGTTACTGATGAACTATGAGTTTGAAATGATGCTTGTGATGAACAAACACACGCCTCAACGTTTAAATTAAGAATATTTCAAATCGATTTCTATTATTATCAATATTGTTCATACGAGGGCCTCGTGTGTTAGTTGTGAGATTCCATTAATGCCATCAGTCTTCTCATGTGGGGACACAGGATGATGACATTGTTTTTTTACTAAATTAAATCAGTATGGCTAAGGTGCAGTTTTTATCATATTTGATTTTTTTTTATTTTAGATCACCAAAAATCACAGATTTGCCAAATGATTTTATTCCATTCATCCATTTTTCTTTATGTTCAAATCATCACTCAGTCATTGGTCACATTTTATTTGTATACAGCCTAAATTCACAAATCACAATTTACATCATCAAGCTGAAGTCATGAAATCATGACATCATCATCATCAACAGCTGATCCAGTCAGTGTCCTGCAGGATGAGCGAGGACACAGAGGAAAACGTATTTGCAACCTGATTTCATGTCCTCTGTCCTCAACAGAGACAATAAGAAGGCAGACAGAGATGAAGTGGCAAACAGAGGCAGAGGTGGACACAGGGACACAGGGACACAGGGACACGGGGACAAGGACAGAGTAGCAGATAAGTCAAATATAAACAGAGGTAATGAAAACTAACGGCTCCATCTAGGACACAGAGAGAGAGGGAGAGAGAGAGAGAGAGAGAGAAGGATGAAAGATAATCTAAACAAAGAGAGAGGAAAGGAGTGTTAATCGTCAGGTAGAGAGAGAGAGAGAGAGAGAAAAGGAACCCGACAGGAAATGAAAGAGAAGGAAAGAGCGAGAGATTGTGACAGTAATGAGGAAGCTGTATGCCGAGAGCAGATCCAGACGCCTGATGTTAAGTGGGAGGAGAGGAGGGCGACTTTATCACATTTCATCTCCAGGTCTTTGTTCACGCGTCCTCTTTAATGAGTTCAGCCAGTCCTTCACTTAACCTCTCATCTCTATGTGAGAGGAGTCATCAGATGTGACCAGGAAGTTAAACATTCCTGGATGGAACATTCGTCTGACGCTGCCAGACGAACACCGGGAAAAGTCTTGTTTAGTAAATCTGCTCTCAGTCAGGGAGAAACTCCAGATGCGTCGATCTGTTCATATTTGACACAAGTTAAACATCACAGAGCGCCATCTAGAGTCCATACATCCACATGTACATATTTAATCTAGATGTTCTGGTCTTGTAACCAAGACCAGACCCAGGTCTCTGGAGGGAACCGGGTCCAAACCCCATGTGGTCCAATCGGTTCAGGAAGTTCAGACAGAAGAAAATGTGTCTTGCTGCCTGTCATTTATATCCATTCACCTCTGGCTCCACCTCTCAGCTGTTTAGAGCAGGTCTCATCTACTGTTGTGTATCTCCTTGTAGGATGTGTATAATGCACAATACACACAGTACACAACAACCAAAACACTGCAGCAGCACTTTAATGTTTACAATGAAGCACTTACAGTTCTGTTCATGCCTGCATGTACAGTACCTGATGTGGAAATGTAAAAACACTCCTCCATACTGCTGGGTGTGAGCTCGGATCTCCGCCGCAGTGTGCGACTCCGAGCTGGAAACACTTGGAGAAAAAGTGTGGCGAATGGGGAGGTGCGGTGCGTGTAATTAAATGTGTTCGCTCCCTGAGGGCGAGTTATTCTGAGCACTGCTTCCACCACAGTTTGGTTCAGATGTAACGAGGAGGCCGGTTTGACCTTAAAACGTGTAAAGTTTGGCGCCGGCGACCCCCTCAGAGGTCAGGATTCATCTGAGAGCGAGCGCCAGAGCTCGTTAGAGCTTTGACTGACAGGAGGACGTCGCTTTGGAACAATGTGTCACTTCAGATGAAGGCGCTGTGTCTGAACCAATCACCTTCTGTTTTTCTTTACCATTTACACAGTTAACATTTTACAATGTCCCACCTGACCAGTGCTGTGGGCAGACACCAGGGGGCGTTACAGATGTTTGGCTGCCGTGTGTCCATCTTTATTTACAGTCAGTAGAACATCCTCCATGTTAATATTACATGTGAACCTAAACGATATGTGGTTCATTACTTCTCTGCGTACCATCGTTTGCCAGTTTATTAGGAACACGCGGCTAACACGCTAACAATAATGCAGTCTAATACAGCACCTGTGTGATGAATCCTCTGTATCTTCTGTCCGTCAGGACACTTTGGTCTGGTGTTTATGACTGCAGCACATTCAGAGATGTGTTAATTAAACTATATGCTCATGTGGAGGCTGGAGCTCCTGGTGTCTTGTGTATTGGTTGGCATTGGCTGGTTGGTTGGTTGGCGTTGGTTGGTTGGTTGGAGTTGGTTGGTTGGCGTTGGTT
>JAFBJQ010040673.1:24261-52454 GCA_016785345.1 Trinectes maculatus | reverse complement strand
TGTGTGTGTATGTACTGTATGTGTGTGTGTGTGTGTGTGTGTGAGAGAGAGAGAGCAGGCAGGTACAGTGCAGTAACTCACAGACGATGTTAAATGAATTATTAAAGTCAAACATAAAACTGCTCCACTCGAGTGGTGTGAAGAAACACAGCAACACAACAGCCCACAGCTTCTTCACTACACTGACACCTCCTCCTCCTCCTCCTCCTCCTCCTCCTTCACCTCCTCCTCCATCTCCACCCCCTCCTCTTCCTCCCCCTCCTTCACATCCTCCTCCTCCACCTCCTCCTCCTCCTTCACCTCCTCCTGCTGCTGCATCTCTGTCTGTTGTCTCCGACACACACATGTTCTCAGGAGGTGAGATGCAGAAGATGCCGGGGGATAAAAAATTGATCGGCATTAGCATTTAATCAATAGCTGTGGACATGAGCGTGTGATGTGGCTGCTCCCACCACGCTGCTGATGGAGAGGAGTTAGAGGAGGGAAACACCTCCGAGACACAAAGATGGAGGGCAGCGCACCACACGGAGGGTGTGTGTGTGTGTGTGTGTGTGTGTGTGTGTGTGTGTGTGTGTGTGTCTGTCAGAGAGTTATGCAGCGTGGTGATTGGCAGCCAGTGAAGAGCTGAGGTTTCATTGTGTTTTCTTTGGGTTAAAGATGAATGTGAGACACATTCGTCCTCATGAGACCTTCTCTTTGTGCATTTAGAATGTGTGTGTGTGTGTGTCCACAGTGCTGTCACATCTACACACATACACACACACACACACACACTTCAGTCAGACTCTGAAAGCTGAGCTGGACCTGACGCGCGTCAGAGCTGTGATGCACACGTGTGTGTGTTCATGTGTACGTTTCTGTCGTGCTTTGTTTTGAGCGTTGTGTAACGACTGGTTACTGCAGCTTTACCACTGAGTCCGAATCCTGAGAAGAAGAAAACCTGTTTCACAAGACGATACAGTTCAGTATTTGTCTTTCAGATGTGCACATTTTGGTTCTTATGGTTTGAAACCATATTTTTTATCTTCTTCTTCAGAAGCGTCAGTGGTTGTGTTTGTCAGGTGGGTTTTGTTGCTCACTTTGCTGCCAGATGAATCAGATGGTCTCATCAGCTCTTTCGGTTCTGTATCTCTTCAGTGAGAGTTGCATCATTGTGCGTTGATCACGCAGGCGCCGGTGAAACACGTAGCCGTGGAGCATCAGAGGAAATGATTCATGTTGGAGGTAAAAAAAACATCCTGCTGCGGTGAAGCTGTGGTGGACGTCTGATCTGTGTCTCCTCGTCCATCGTCTCCACCACCTCTTCACCGTCTCCCTCCCTCGACCTCATCAATTCTCCATTTTCCATATTTACTTTTTTTGAAGAAAAAAAGTCAGGTGTAGTTGTCGAAAGCTGCAGTGTGAAGATGTGTAAAGATTCTGTGTAGGTTGATTTATTTTTAAAGACCTGCTACTTTTTCACTGACACACACACAAACACACAAACACACACACACACACACACACACACACACAAACACCTACACAAACCACGGTGAGAATATGGAGCCAGTTGGTGCAGAAACGAGGCTGAGTGACAGTGAATCAGTGAAACCACTTTCACTTTCCACTGACACAAAACAAAGAATGTAATGTCATTTGCACACGGCAAATGTCACCCTGTGTGTGTGTGTGTGTGTGTGTGTGTGTGTGTTTGCTCCTTTAAGGTCAAAAAAGGTCGTATTTAAATATTAAAAGAGGCAATATAGCAACATCCCCATGGAAACATGTGATTGTTGAAGTTCATGTAAAAGCAGTTTATTAAAACATGGAGTTCAGTTTGTCGTGAGGTGACCTGAAGCAGCGTAACCACGATGGCTGCAAGGGAGTAGGTCATGTGACAAATCCAGATGGGGAGGGAGGGTGAGGGGTGGAGGAAAATCATTTTGTCAGTTGTAACAATGTTTGTAAATTCACGACAGTAAAAGTAGCACAGAGATTTTTTTTTTTGCACATTAGTTTTTGTATCCTGATTTTTTTGTGCGTTTTTGAGAATGTTAATTTACTGAAACGATTCCGTACTAATCAACAGGAACATTCTCTCATGAAACCTGTCTTTGGGATAAAGTGCACGTGGTGACGTGTTGGTGTGGTTCAGCTGTCGGTCAGTCGTCATGACGATGACATTGTGAACGTACAGCTCGTGTACATGGAGCAGTGTGTGAGTGTAGAGGAGAAGCAGGTCTGGGATCTGCTGAGTCATTAGATTCACTAATAAAACCTCTGCATTGTAAAACATTTAATGAGACAGTGCTCAGCTCCACCTGAGAGTAAATATTTCACTGCCGAATAGAATTTATACGATGGTTTCCATTCACATTAATAGAACAAAATACAGCTTTATTGGCTTGTTTCTCTTTAATGTAGTTTTTTTTTCCCTCCAAAAAAATCACCTGAGGCGTTTTTCAAATGTTTGATCTTTGTTGATCAGTTTATTGACACAGTTTCCTTCATCAACGGCCAGAACAACTGCTACACTGCTGTTTGACGATCATATACACATGTAAATGGAATAATAATAACACACACACACACACACGTGCACGCTCACATGCACTGTCCTGTGCTCTGTAACAAACACAAGTTGTACAGTACAACAATCTGCTGCAGTCTATATTCGTCTGTTTTGGTTTTTGACCCCTTTCTGCATGCACACACACACACAGACACACACACACACACACACACACACACTCTCAACCATCTGCCGCTGTAACGAGCATGGCTGAGCGCCGCCATTTGCAGTATCAATCTTCCAGGCGACATATGTCGAGCAGTGCTGTGCAGAGGCAGCCGGCACGAGGAGCAGCCTTTATGGCCAAAGTGTGAATTAATTAGCGCCGCGTCTGAGCTTCTCGCTCACGTCTGTCCAATATGTCACGCTCCAGCAGCTAACGAGACCTGAAGCCGATCAGAAATCACAGTCTGGTGGCGAAGTGGCTCTCGGGCACATCTTTAAATCGTTCTCCAGGAGACGAGCGGCGTTTAGAAAGGGACAGGACGGGTTTCTCCTCGCGACGTGTGTTTGACCTGCAGGGGGAGATGAAACGCACAGATACACACATCACCTCTTCCTGCTCTTCCTGTCTTTTCATTGTGATCATGTGATGTGAAGATGTTTGATGTGTTAATGTTTGATATGGTAACGGAGGTGGGAAGTCTGGCTCCTGGTGGCACTGGCCATGGTTCTGCTTCTTATTGCCATCTTCATGAGCTGCACTGACTCACTGTGACTCGTTCTGTATTAATGACTACAGAGGCTCTGCAGTCGTGGAAGAAATCGCCTAGCAACCATATCGAGGAACACTGTGGGCCGCGGTGAAGAACTGGCTGCAATATGCAACATGACAAAAAGAGAAAATAGAAAAAATCTTTATTTAGACAAAGACTCAAGGTAAAAACTGACACGTGTGTAAAAAATTATGAAACCAGTCGCACTTTTCTTTCACATGTGATGTTCGACAACCTCGACCACATGACCACATGACAGTTATAGAGTTAGAGTTGATGGTGATGACGATGATGATGATGACGGTGATGGTGATGATGGTGATGATGATGACGGTGATGGTGATGATGATGATGATGATGACGATGGTGATGATGATGATGATGGTGATGATGACGGTGATGGTGATGATGGTGATGATGATGATGATGGTGATGACGATGATGGTGATGATGACGGTGATGGTGATGATGGTGATGATGATGATGATGGTGATGACGATGATGGTGATGATGATGATGATGATGATGATGATGGTGATGATGATGATGATGGTGATGATGATGATGATGATGATGATGACGGCGATGATGATGATGGCGATGGCGATGATGATGATGATGGTGATGATGACGATGATGATGACGGCGATGATGATGATGATGATGATGGTGATGATGACGGTGATGGTGATGGTGATGGTGATGGCGATGGCGATGATGATGATGATGATGATGATGATGGCGATGGCGATGGTGATGGTGATGGTGATGGTGATGATGATGATGATGGTGATGATGATGATGATGATGATGATGGTGATGGTGATGATGATGGTGATGGTGATGATGATGATGGTGTTGATGATGATGATGGCGATGACGATGATGATGGCGATGGCGATGATGACGATGATGATGGTGATGATGATGATCCTGTGAGTTTTCAGTCAGGTTAATGTTTGTGGTTTGAAGTGAAGTGAAGTGTCGTCAGTTGTTAGCTCAGTTGACGATGTGGCACATTGAGCCTCCGGCGGCCAAACAAGGTTCTTGATTTTCTTCTTCACTGGTGCAGAGATTTGATTTGGTGTTGGTTGTGTTGCAGTTTATAGCAACACCCTGTCGTTGTGCGTGCAGCACAGGGAGCTCTTCATTAACACGTCTAGGTTGAAGTGGTTTAGTAACATGTGACCGACCAGCAGCAGCAGATGAATCTGTGTGTGTGTGTGTGTGTGTGTGTGTGTGTGTGTGTGTGTGTGTGGAACCACATCGCAGCAGCAGCAGCAGTGTGTGATGGCGCTGGACGCAGCTTCATGTTTGTTTATTCCCAGCGTGTAAAGTCGAGCTGAACGCGGCTCCTCCTGTTCCCGTCCTACGTTACCGTGCTGCGTCTGGTCATGTGACCGCTCTTACGTAACTTCACCACACAGCTGATGGTTTATTCATCAGGCCTGAGAGAACCAGGCTCCTGAGTCAGAGGAGAATCCCTCACGTCTCCAGAGGCCTCGGGGGGGAAACGAGCCAATGAGACGCCAGATGATCTCCATCACCTGCTCTGCCTCTTCCATCCACACATCAGAACGCCACCGCCGCCGCCACGCTCGCTCCCGCGTGTGTGTGTGTGTGTGTGTGTTGATAGAGACTGGCACTGCAAACAGTGTTAGCAGTGTGGAGAGGACAGGAGCTGGCTGAGAGGTTGTGTCAGTTGTGCGTCACTGAGAATACACTATAACTGCTGTCTGTGTGTGTGTGTCTGCCTGTGTGTGTGTCAGCCTGTGTGTGTGTGTGTGAGGAGAAAGCGAGGTTGATAGCGTGTCACAGCAGAGCCCTCTGCTGTTCGAGCTGCACAACATGTCTGACGGTTTGAGAGAAACAGCAGCAGCAACAAACAGTGAAACACAAAGGTCACCTGGACAAAGGTCAAGTGAGAGGCTCATTTCTTCATAATGTCAACATATTAAAAATGTATGTAACAACATGTTCCAGTCCCGTAAATGTTAAAGTGACATTTCGGATGAGTCTCCCATATGTTTTCGTGAGGAGGTGTTGACAGACGGAGCAGGGTTTCAGGCTGGTGTCGAGTGTTTGCTCGATTTGTGTCTTTGCTGGTGACTCGACAAAGCAAACCAGTGTGTTTTTGTTGGATTCACTCACTTGTTGTGTTTGTTCTACACAATCTGTGTGGAATAAAGCTGTGTTTGCATCTCACTACCTCAGATGTCCTTCTGAATCCACAACAATATGACAATTACCATCAGCCATGGGATTCATGCTGTGTATGAAAACAGGTTTAATATAGACGTCCTGTTAGTTAGTTAGTTAGTTAGTTAGTTAGTTAGTTAGTTAGTTAGTTAGTTAGTTAGTTAGTTAGTTAGTTAGTTAGTTAGTTAGTCAGTTAGTTAGTTAGTTAGTTAGTTAGTTAGTCAGTTAGTTAGTTAGTTAGATGCATGTCGTGTCGTGATCTTTCAGCTCCACTCAAACACTGATCGTGTCTTATAAAGACCAGGATGTTGATAATTGAATCGTTATAATGTCATTAGTGTGAAAGGCCTGCAGGTAAATCACCTGCTGACATCGTTCCATTATTACACAGGTTAACACCTGCTGAGATCAAAGCCTACAACACTCCCACTGACAAATCACTTTACCTGTATTATATTGTTATAGAATTATGTATCTGTGTGTGTGTATGTGTGTGTGTGTGTTTTTCTCTCTTCTATTAGGATGAAATGTAACTGAGATGATTCTCCTGGTTTCATTGTGTTGAAGCTCGGTTGCTCTTCCACTTCACTCTGTCGTCTCTCGTTAGTCTCACTTATCTGTAACATAACGGCCTGTTTTTCGCTTTTATTCTTCCATCATTATCTCTCTCTCTCTCTCTCACACACACACACACACACACACACACACACACACACACCTGAGTCTCGCGTTCCTCCGCCTTGAAAAGAGACGATCCATAAATAATCCCATAAATAAGAAATCAGTGGCCTTTTCTGTCTCGCCACATTACGGCCTTTTGATGGACGCCTCCTGCAGTAATATTACTCACCAGCCTCAGATCAATGTTCCACTTCCCCCCACACTGAGCTCAGCGGCACTGACGAGAGCAGGACACATCTGAACGCTGCGACGCACGGTTGTCGTTGGACGTAAAGTAGATCAACTCAGACATTCCACACCGGTGTAAAGGGACATTCAGTGTTGTTGTGTCCCGGCTGCTCGTCCCCTCAGTGTGTGTGTGCAAAGAAAAGCTGCTCACATTTCAACTCTGGGAACAAAATCCCAGATTTAGGTTTTTTGTACTATACTACTGTTATATACTATACTACACTGACTGTGCAGCCTGTGTGTGTGTGTGTGTGTGTGTGTGTGTGTGTGTGTGTGTGTGTGTGTGTGCAGTGATGGGTTCTTCTTCTGCTTATATAACCCCGTCATGACACATGTGACCTGAGCGTTAAAGCCCTCCGTGGCAGCTAAGTGGGTTTTTCTCTCCCTCACCTCTGTGTCATCGTGTTATATGTAGCTCCTGCTGTCGAGGGAGCGCACGCTCGTAAATGAAGCATGAACCCACATGTGTGTGTGTGTGTCTGTGTGTGTCTGTGTGTCTGTGTGTGTCTGTGTTCAAAGTGCTTTTTGTGCTCATTCAAATGTAAGTTGCAGAACAGCAGGTTTCAAACATTAAGAAATGATCTCACTCTTTACGTTTTTATGATCAGTGTGTTACTTTGTTTCTACGTTTTCTTTAAGAAAGGCACACACACACACACACGCACACGCACACACACACACACACGCACACACACAGAAGGTATGAGAGAGGCTCATGTCACCTTCAGGTTCTCAGCCGAGGACACTGTTTTCTATCTTCTGTGTTTATTTTTAGAAAAGACAAGTTCAGCACATTTTATACACAAAGGTGTATAAATACGAGTGTATATGAGTATATGTGTGTGTGTGTGTGTGTGTGTGTGTCACACAGGAGCTGATGAAGCTGGTTCCAGTGGGACCACACAGGGTTCCTGCAGTGCACAGGGTTCAGGTTCAGGTTCGGGTTCAGCACATTGAGCTGCAGTGATGTTACAGTATGTGGAGAACCTGCTGGGAGCAGCTGTGTGTGTGAGAGAAGAGCCAGACACACACACACACACACACACACACACACACACTGTGTGAACTGGGCCAGGTTTCTCAACACGTGGTTGCAGAACATGCAGGTTTCCTCACACTGCTGTCACTGAACGTCTCCTGGTTCCTCATGGCCTTGTTCTCTGAACCTGAGGGCTGTCGTCTGCTGGCGTGTGTCAGATGTTTTCACCGCGAGGACCATAACGGCGTGTGGCGTGAAATCAGGACCGAGGCTGGCGAAGGTGCGGCAGCGTGAGCTGACTGGGCCGTGTGTGTTATTGGTGGCGATGGCTCCTGTATGGTTCCAGGCTGGGAGGAGCGCGCTCGCTCAGGGATGTGATTTGCATATGTTTGCATATGTATTTGTTATTTACAAGGCCCTTTGGTCCAGTGGAGCACGTTACTGCAGGATTAATGGCTTCTTTATGCTCCGTGTCCCTCGAGCTTCTCCGCAGCTCTGAAGACACACGTTTGGCTTCTTTGCACCATCCACCTGGAATGAACCATGATGCATCTGCTGGTTTTACATCGATAACTCCTACGTTTGTAACTTCTGTTCTTTAGTTGTTCATTGTTCTTCTGTTTGTTTAAATATAATTTAGTCTTTACCCCAAAGATTATTCAGCTGGCATCAAGACAAATGAAGGAGGGAAGAGAAAAGTTGTTCAAATACATTTTACAATCTAAATGTGGTCAAATAATCATTAACCATGGATACCGGGTTAGGAAATGTATCATAGCCACATACTGACCAGTGTGTAATAGATCGTCCTGTTCTCATGGCAGCTGAGTAATTTTATAATTTCATCATTTTTAATTGCAGATGACAGCAGAAGCCATTCTCCGCCTGGTCAATGACCCCGTGCTGCCTTTCTACCCTCTGGACGTCGCCCTGGACATCCAGAACAAACTCAAAGGTAACACCACTGATGGCCCAGCACCATGCATGTGATGGTGGTGGTGTAGGTCCACCAGGTCACCTCCAGCGTAACATATAGCAGCTCCAGAGCCAGACGTCTCCATCAGAGGTTGGTGGAGACCAACACAGAGCTAAAAGAGTGTGTGACTCTAACTTTAGTCAACAACAGGTAAACGGGTTGAAAAGCATGAGCACAAAACTTGGGCCATACAATTTGACTCAGGTATACTGTGCATATGGAACACTGCTGTATGCACGTGCGTGTGTGTGTGTGTGTGTGTGTGTGTGTGTGTGTGTGTGCAAGCTCAGTGCCTGCACTCTTGGACTTTTATGCAGAGCTATAACTCATCTTCACCGTCCAGCCCACTCCAGCATCAATCCCCGACACACACTGCAACAAACAAGGCACAATGAACAACACGCACACACACGCACACACACGCACACACGCACACATTAGAAAGATTCAGTGTTGCTTCATGTGTTGAACTTATCGATTTCTCCGTTTGTGACGCTGAAGCAAAACGACCTTGATTCCTTTATTTGTAAAATACAAGAACATCAGCTTCTCTTCTGTTCTTTATCATCTCTGTGCGAAAATACACACACACACACACGCACACACGCACACACACACACACACACACACACGTGCGGGTCATTGTGTGTGAGTTACGTTCAGTGATTTACATATGAATCACACACATCGTGAGAAGAAAGAGAAAACAGATCTTTATTCAAGGTCTGAGTCGGAGTGCGTGTACATTTACATGGCAGAATATTCAGCGGTTTACGGGTTGAGCGCCCTCTCAGGCCGTCTGAGTCAGTCACAGTCTCAGAGGCTGCCGGGACTCTGTCCCTGAATAATAAGATGACCTTTGGAAGAGGACGCGCTGCAGCGGCTTCGGCGTCCTCTCCGCCTGCGCTCCGCTGTCTCCACTCACTGTGAACTGTGGATGTACGAGGTGCAGTGTTGTGTTAGTTGTGCAGCAAGAAAAAAAAGAAAGTACAAATGAGTCCATGAGCTGAGCCAGAGCCAGATTCATGAATAGTTCATCAGTTCAGTGTCTAAGTCGCTCTGATCCCGATTAGTTGTGGATTCACAATAAGAGAATTAGAGAATGAATTCGTCGCAGGTGGAGAATGTGAGTCGATCCGTCAATCCTCCACACAGTGCCATCAGAGATGGAGGGGGACGGAGGACGAGAGCGTCTCATTCATTCTGCCATTACGGCGGCGGATCGGCGGCTCAGGTTCACCGCCTCCGTCTAAGTGTGTGATCTCCGTCCCATTCGGGCCCAGATTGAGTGGTTCTGCTTCTCCGTCTGAGACTAATGGGCAGATTATGACCTGGGAGACGATGAGCCGTGATGATTGTGTCTGCCCGTCGCCTCTGTTTCTGCGTCTTCATCACCGTGTCCCTCATCAGCGTTTCTATCTGCTGTCCCACTGGCATGAAGCTGCACACAGCACTCATCAACACTCTGTCATTCCCATCACGCAGCCAAGAGGCAGATTCCAAAGACCGTTATGTCCCATTATGAGCAAAGTGTTGAGATGTGGGTTTATGACCTGATCTTGTTGCCGGGTTTTGTGAGACTGGTTTTGTTGTGTGTGTCTCTGGACTTTTCAGTCTCACAATCTCTGTCTGGTAAAACACAGTCACATTCGTCCAGGTCCACTGCGACTTGTCTTCCACCTCGTGGACGTGTCTCCTGGTTTTGTAGATTCTTGCATTAACTTAACATAAATTATATTATATATGTAATAATTCAATTCTATCATTCAACTTTTGTCTTATTCAATCCACAGCGTCAGAATCCACCACAAAACCTCTGGCGTCATCAGTGTTTTACGTCTGTGCACCGGTTTCAGGTCCAGATCTTGTTTTCTTCACCGTGGCTGATGTTTCCCTGCATTTATCTTCTGGTATAAATAGGGGCGGAGATGAGACGGTGCAGCTCCGGGTTTGTCCTTGTGATATAAAGTGATGACTTGGGAACTTTATTTTCATCGCAGCTGCTTTATATTACACAATTGGACGTCGCGTACCTGCACTTCATCCTCAAGTGTCGTTTTCCTTATGTTTGCATTTAGTTTTACTGTTTTCATCAGCTGCGTGGAATCAGACGCAGGCTGCTGGTGACAGCCTTCACCTTCTTTATTGTGGTTATTAAATTGGTATTAAATTTAATTCCAGGTGGCTTAATAAACATCTTATAAACGTTATAGATTTGACGGTGTGAAATGTCTTCATGCATCACAGCCGGGAGGGGAAGCTCTTACCTCCACTGGTTCAGCACAGAGGAACCAGATGGAGGAGAAGGACGAGGAGGTGGAATAGGACAGTGAGATTAATATTTTTTGGTGTGTGTGTGTGTGTGTGTGTGTGTGTGTGTGTGTGTGTGTGCGTGCGCGCGCGGCATAAATATTTCCTGGCGTGTTGTTTCCCTTTTCGAGTCACTGCCCCACAGAATAATGAGGTTTGTCGTCAGGTGACCCACCTTCAGACACTTCCTGTTGACCTGAGTCCTGAGCAGCTGCTTAGTGAAGGCAACTTGGCAACAAACGCATCAATGTTATTATTACTATTTGTGTGTGTGTGTGTGTGTGTGTGTGTGTGTGTGTGTGTGTGTGTGTGTGTGTATGTATATAATCCTGTTTTGTTTTTATTAGGATGTCAGTCTTTATCCTGTCAATCATTACTCATTGCACTCCTTTTTTGGGGGGACAGTGTCCCCAGGTTGGACGCCTTATGGTACAGGACAGTTAAAGGGTTAACTGGGTTGATCAATATGTTTGTGTGAGTATGCATTGCCAGTATTTGATCACCAATCAGCACCTTGTTTTTGTTTCACTGCCTCCTCATGTTCCTCAGAACTTCATGTGTCGATAAGCTGCGACAAAAATCATCTTTACATTGCTTTTGTCAGGACACCTCTCAAGTCCTGGTTCTGATTGTCGAGTCCCGGTTCTGTTTCTCAAGTCCTGATTCTGATTTTTGAGTCCTGGTTCAGTTTCTCAAGTCCTGGTTCTGATTCTTGAGTCCTGATTCTGTTTGTTGAGTCCTGATTCCGATTCTTGATTCCTGGTTCAGTTTCTCGAGTCCTGATTCTCGAGTCTTGATTCTGATTCTCGAGTCCTGATTCTGATTTTTGAGTCCTGGTTCAGTTTCTCGAGTCCTGATTCTGATTCTCGAGTCTTGATTCTGATTCTTGAGTCCTGGTTCTGATTTTTGAGTCCTGGTTCAGTTTCTGGAGTCCTGATCACTAAATTGACGTCAGTTCGGTTCAGTTGTTGTCACCTAGCTGGAGTTGCAGTAAGCGTACTGAAGCTAACGTTAGTGGGATGTGCTGACAGGTGGAAAACTGTCCGATCAGTTCTTTCCCACAGTGGTTGTGTGTTTTGGGGTGGAGCTCCGAGGCTGATGTGACTGACTGATGAGTAACTGCTCAGACTCTGGCGAGAAGTTGATGTTTTCTTCAGGGACGAGACAGTAAACCAGACTTTGTTCTGATTAAACCGCCGACTCGGAGAAACGCTGGGATGCTGTAACGCTGGCGCTCGCTGGGAAACACGGCGGGATTAAGACTCTGCCGAGTGTGCGCTCCATCAGAATGCCAACGTTCAAGCCAGAGATTTACATATAAATGTGTTTTATTGGTCAGATGTGATCGGAGATGTTCAGGAGAAAATAAATGAAGCTGAGGAAAAAAGGACACAAGCGAAATATATCTGTCTCCTCCCATCATTACACAAACGTGTGTGTGCGTGTGTGTGTGTGGTGTCTGGGGGCATCGGCAGCCCCCTGCAGCAGAGGCCTGGTGATATTTAATGGATTCTTTGCTGTGCAGTATTCATGGCTGACAGTCACGGAGAGGACACAGATCAAACAGCCGCGGCTCATTGAAACTTCCCAAAAACCTTTTGTCAAACTTTCCTCATCACACTTTTCTCTTTTCATACAAATCTGAATGAATCTGCATTAACGTGCCGGGGCGAGAGTTGTCCACAGGAAGGACAGACAGATTCCACTGAGGACCACTGTGTGTCCACATGATGGACTGATTGTGTTTATAAAATGGTGACGTGTTATAGCGTGTGGTCTGAGATAACACCGATCTCTTTAATCAATAAACTGTATGAAAAATTAGAATAAAAATAGCATTAGACGGACGTCTGTTTGTGTTGATGTTGATACACATTGTGTTGTTACGTTGTGTGATAGTGAGGTTGAAGTGGACACTGGTCACTGGGTCGGAATCATTTACAAACCTGTCGCTACATGTTGCTTTGCACAAATGATTCCTGCAGTGAAGCCATTTTGTTTCTCTTCTCCTCCGCTGTTATCGCAGGAGGCCAAGTCCCAACTGCACACGCAAATACTAACACACTCGCTCAGGTCCCCGCGTGTCACAAGATGTGATGGATTACAACAATCAAACAATATTTCATGAGTCCCAGCTGGCTGCAAGAAGCCGCAGCCATTTAAATTTGTAGGAGAGAAGCTTCTCTTTGTCTATTTTTGTCCTCACTGTCTCCCCCTGCCTCCGCGATGAGTCACACACTGCACCCGACATGCTGTGAAACACACACACACGCACACACGCACACACAATTTTCAAGGTCCGTTGGTTTAAACCACTGCTGTGGATGTTGTTAGTACTCTGACTTTTATACTTTGAAGTGACAACAAAAAGAGTTTTTTTCTGCACGTTAACCTTTCGTGTATTCATAGTTCTGCGAGTGAACACATCGTTTTCTCCAAACGCTGCTTTCTCTTTGGTTTTTCCGGGGGGAAGCGTCTCGGCATGTCGCACCCTGTGCCTCTCGTCTCGTCACTGTGTTATGTAAATGGGATCAGCAGCGCCGAACGTTGCATGCACATTTTTCTGTCGTGCTCGAACGCACCGTTTTAAGTACAAGACTTTATATTTGCGGCTACAGACAGGTCATGGATACAGTAGAATAACAATGCAAAAGCTGATTGATGCTGCTAATTGGAGGGAAAACAGCTGGGGCTTAAATAATAAATGGAAACATTTCACATTCAGGTTCGTTCAGATTGTTTTGTTTGCACAGGGAAACTAAACTGAATCTAAACCTCACAACATCAGATTGTATCAGGGTCAATGCTGCAACATGAACCCATGGCTGTGTCCGAAATCGCCCCCTAACCCCAACTCCCTACTCCCTACATAGGGGATATAAATGTAGTGCACTATGTAGTGAGCTCAACAGAAAAATCTTTCGGACACTACTCTCGGCGCCGGTAATTACGTCATCGCTGTCGCACAATTAAAACGTACCACATTATTGTCGTCTCACAAAATACTTGTTTGTTTACCACTGCATTTTTATTAAATTAGAGGCTTTTGATTACTTTCCTGTACTTTTTATTTTCGTATTTTGTTATATTTTATAATATTTATGTATATTTCCCTCCCGTCCGTCCGCCATTTTCACTTCCGCGCAGCCCAGAGAATTTCTGGCAATGCAGGATGGGATATCTTGGTCCGGTTAGTGACCATCGGATGTTCACTACATTTCGAGGTGAATTGTGGGATACATTGAGTGCACTAAATAGTGGACATGCTATGATCCCTAAGGTTTCGGACACCACTACAAAATGGCGTGCTCACTATATAGTGCACTATATAGGGGTTAGGGGGCGATTTCGGACACAGCCCATAACTCTGCATCCCACTGACATTTGTTTAGCCGCCTGTTAGCATTGGCTCCTGTGTGCATGTCGTTGTCACAGTCAGATACAGCAGGCTGTGTGAGACGGCCCCTGGATTCACACAGATAATAATAATAGAACCAAGCAGGAGCCAATTAACTGTAAATATGAGGTCATTGATTTGTGGCGCCACGCACACGGTAAAACAGGTTTGTGTTGACAGGCTAATGAGGACATCATTGTTGTGATGTTTCTGGTGTGTGTGTGTGTGTGTGTGTGTGTGTGCGTGTGTGTGTGTGTGTGACACAGTCAGAGTGTGGTGTAAAACAGTGGATCTCCAGGTGGAGGGAGGTGGGGACGAGTGGTGTCCAGCTCAGCCTTCTCTCATATCTGTGTAACAAGTTATTAAAATGATCAGTGTGTAATTACCCACAACATAACAATCTAATAAATCATCTTTTTCCATGTTGGACTCTGTCTGTCACGCCGTAACCCTCCTCTGATCCCGCCTCCTCTAATGCGAGTGAACAGGTGTGAAAAAGGCCTGAAACCAATGATGCAGCCAATTAGCTCTTCTCACATCAACACTGTCATTAACTGCAGCTTATTAGTGATGCAGAACATCCAACATGATGTGTTCCACACACTGTAGCACACTCCTACACACTACCACCATATTTTTATATCCATATTACAAAAGCAAAAAAGAAGCAGCAGTCACAATAGTGCCAAAGGTCAAGGTCAAAGATCACTGTGGCCTTGCAAGCCATATTTTTGGAGGGAAATTTGGAGATAAGTTGGTGGTCAATGCGTCTGTGTACATTACAGTCGAGGTTAATGTTTTCTTCTTCTTCTCTTGTTCACCAAGACAAACGTGCAGCGTCTCCGTCCCTGCTGTCCTCCGCCGCCTCTCTGAGGGACCACGCCGCTTTCTTCCAATCAGAAACGATGCGTCCGGCCAATGACCCCAAGGAGCGTGACCCCTCCCACGTGAGGATGCTCAACGACGTGCTGCGAGACCTGGAGAAGAGCTTCATCGTGCCCCACGCGCCACCTGGAGTCTACAGGTAGACGCTACGCTGCAGCCTCACCTGGCTGATGCAGAGTAAAAAGCTGCAGTTGATCAAACAAAATGATGACAATAAATTAATAATAATAACAATAATAATGATGATGAGGATCATAATAATAACAATAACAATAACAATAATAATGATAATGATGATGATGATCATAATAATAACAATAACAATAACAATAATAATGATAATGATGATGATGATCACAATAATAACAATAATAATAATGATAATGATGATAATAATAATAATAATAATAATAATAATGATAATGATAACAATATAATGATAATGATGATGCTAATAATAATAATAATAATAATAATAATAATAATAATAATAATAATAATAATAATAATAATAATAATAATAATAATATAATGATAATGATGATAATAGCAGAAAGAAAAACCCGACCTCTTCCACTTCCTCTGAGAAGTTTGTGTCGTCTCTTGTCCCCCATCTGTCTTCAACATGGTGGATTCACATCTTATTTGAGTTGTTCTACATCCGGAGTAGAACATCTTCACAGTGAACACACATTAATCTCCTCGGACAAAAGAAAAGAGAACATGGAAACAATTTACACACAACACTGACTGATTTCTGTTGTTGCTTGTGTTTCATGGCAGAGCTGCAGCGTCATCGCAACACACACAGCTTTACATTCAACAACAACAACAACACCTAATCGGACAAAATCACAGTAACACGGTGGACATGTTCCTTAACCAATGCAGGGGTCTCGTCACAGTTACACCCCCACCCCTGCACCCCTGCACCCCTGCACCCCTGCACCCCTGCACCCCGACACCCCGACAGCCCCTCCCACCCATCTACTGACTCCTGGATTCTACCAGGATAAACAGCTCCTGTGTTATTCACAGTTTATGGCGGTAATAGACGCCTTAATTGTCCTCGACTTCCATTAGCATCCAAGCTAAAATTAGCTGCTCCATCATGCTTGGAACGCATTAAGACTTAATAGCACTCATTTATAAAGGACGTTAGCATTCACTCACAGGAAAAAGACAATTAGACGAAAAGCACTGAGAGTCCTCCGACATTTACTGCAACAAAACCTCTGATACATTTCTCGGAGCAATGTAAACACGCCGCCGTGACATTTATTGTGCGCGCTCAAGGTGGCGACTGTGGTCACACACACATACTGTGCACCAAGCTGCAGAGAGACTCCTCATCCTCTGCATGTGTATCCATCAGGGCAGGGCAGATCTAGTTTCTGATCTCTAGGTGTAAATATTTCCATTTGAAGCTGTGGTGAAATTCCAGAGGATAAATATTCCTGGTCGCCAGCAAGGTGTGTGTACCTGCGTCAGCTGTTTATTCCCTGATGAACAAACAGCAGTGACAACCTCAACGTTCATCCACAGTCAGAAGAGAGAGAAAAAAAACTTTACCAGTAAATACTCTCACACTACACAGTGGGAGGTTTTTCATGATGTGGTCAAATGTGCTGGGTCATTGGAAGAGGAACTTGTCTGAGTCCTTTCAGACGTGGCAGTGAAATAATAATAACCTGTGGTGGAGTCATATCTCAGGTGGCTCTGCAGGACTTTATCTGGGGCTTCAGTCCTCGCTCCTACACGGAGACGGACCCAACTGATCTTTGGCTTCGATGGTTATTCCCATCACTCTGGTGTAATGTCTGTGGAATATTAACCCACTATGTTCCTCCACACTTTCAGCTGGAAACCTGCTCCACACTGACCGGAGAGATGATGCACTCATCGTCCCAGGCCGACAGGCAACTGTGCAACATGGTTTTGGAATTGATCATTTTTACCATGATGGAAAAGGAGCCTCTCTTCATATGTGACGTTTGATGTGTGTGTGTGTGTGTGTGTGTGTGTGTGTGTCCGTACAGGAACCTGTTATACAGCCTTCCAGGAAAGACTCCTCAGTTCTCCATCCTCAGGTTCTCACAGGAAGTCGTCTGTAACGTCTCCAGTGGCGTGTCCAGAGCCGGCTGTGGAGACCGGCAGCGTCTCTGCCGCAGCAGCACCACGGAGCAGACTCTGTCTCTGATCCTCAGGGCCGTCCGCTCAGCTCAGCGCCTCGTGTGTTTCGGCTTGGACCTGTTTGAAAATTACCCAGGTGACACAAAGTGACTCTGCAGACACACACCCAGCAGTGAACTTCAGTTCAACAACAGTTAGACATTTATAGATTTCCTCCGACCAAACCTGACGCATCATCAATCAAAGGCCAAAGGATTCATGAGAACACGTTCAGCTCATATCAACAGATTTCAATTGTAGTTGTTTTTCCCCCTACAAAGAAAAGTGTTGGCATTGACACACTTTTACATACATGCACTTTGTGTACATGTGTTTACCTGCTGTTGTCGCATTGAATACACTCAGTACGTTGTGAACTCAGCTGTCAGCTGTGAGTCACGATGAGTGAAGCCATTTCCCCATTAGCAACATCAGAGCAGCCAAAATGATGAGGCAGCGTTTATATGATGTGCTCGTTTCATCAGACAACTTTAAAGCTCTGACTCGGCTACACACTCGGACTTTGATCAGCAATAAGTCATTTTAACATCGGGCGACATTACGACACATTGTTGTGGTGTGGAATGGCTGCATGCTGGCCAAGCGCTAACACATTTAAAACCAGACAACACTGGCATTTAACAGGATTTAAAGCTTTAAGCAATAAACAGCTGGCAGTGGAGCCAGTGAGCAGCAGACAGGGAAACAGGTGAGAGACTGTTCAGACTGTTCAGACTGTTCAGCTTGTTCTCATTGTGATGACGCCGTTCGAGTGGCACTAATGTAAAACACTCACTTCTCTTTGTGGAAACTAATGGAGCCGCAAACAGCAGTAACTGTGTTGTTGTTGGCAGGTGGGTGAGCGAGTTCACAACAACCTGCACAAATCTGAGCAATAAGGCCATTTTAAAGGAGTAGTTAATATTATGGTATAGAAGAAAAAAAACACATTATTTCTGTGTGGTCGATATGGTGCGTTGGTTTATGGTTCTCGAGCTATAAACCGTTACAGACGGGGCTTTGTCTTTTTGTAGTTAGGCATGATATTTTACAACTGTGTTGGTGAGAAAAACAATGTATACTGCAGTATTTTATACTGTGAAATACTTCATACCTTTATCTAATTTGTAATAAATTGTATGTGATTGACTTTTTTTTAGCATGAAGGAAGGTGGCAGGGGGTTGGACCTGTCTCGTCTTAAATCTGACTTTATTTAAGTTCACAAAACATTTTTAAAAAATTATAAAAAAAAGGATCTGGAGGATTCCAGCAGCAGCGTCTCCAGGTGCCTCCTGCACAAATCAGATTAGATTTTTCTAGTTTTAAATCACAGTCATAAAGAAGCAGTCAGATAAGTTCATGTTTAGTCTTTTTTTTATTGTTGACGTCTCATTTTGTAGCAACAATTTGATACATTTTTATAAGGCGTATTGAGCCTTTGTATTTAAATGTCTAGTTTGTAAATAAGCAGATTTGCAATACTGATTAAAAGGAAAAAAAGAACTTTTCAGGGATCAGAAATATAAATTTGCTGTATATCACGTGCCTTTTTATCAGTAGAAATTAAAAAAAAAAAGATGTTTTAGTTTACTACATCAAATCCAAACCAAATCAATTCAAATATGTTCTGTATTGTACAACTCAAGGTTTGATGATGTTAAAACAGCCAGTTTTCATGGTCACTAGTTAGTGGAAAATCGAAAGATAAATACGCAGCCTATGTTTATTATTATATCCTAGTGTGGTTTGTCTTTGGATGCACACACACACACACACACAGAGAGACACACAAACACCACCCCCCCACACACACACACACACACTGCAAATTGAAAATTGCCACGTTGCTTTACATTCAGTATGGATGCGTCTCTTTTAATGGTTGCTCCAATAATAACACAATGTTTTGCTGAAGTCGTCTTCTGCTTATTAACTCGTCAGCAGACAAAATAATGACACTGGAACAACAATGTGTTTTGTTATCATTCTGCAAACCCAGTCGCTCCGTGAAGCTCTGATGGGCTTTAAGCCTAAAAAAAAAACCTGAATGTTTTCACAAAGTCTCAGGACACGTCAGTGGACCACAAAAACAGTCAGACACAAACAAGTCACAACTGATTTGAATTCAGTGTCTAATTCTCATAGATTGTGAGAAAAGCAGCATTGTTTGGTTTGGGGCGTTTTGTGAAAAAGAAAAAAAAATCAATGTTTATTGTGTTTTGTCCTTTGGTGAGACATTGGTGATTGGACCTTGGTAGAAACTGTTTGTCTTGGACAGACAGCACCAGGTGTGACTGTGGATGTCCCGGACTCAAATCACAAACTGGACTATTCTGTTAGCAAACATCATAATTAGAAAACAATTCAGAGTAATGTTAAAGGAAAATAATAGTCTGATTATTAATGTCCATGTAAACATCACGTACAAAGAAATCAGTTGCACTATACATAGTTTCAGGTTTTTACCACAGTAAAACTTTACAGTTTAACAGTTGAACCTGATGGTTTCAGTCTGCATGAACCTGTAGTATTTGTTGATGTGATGTATGATAACACACGTACGGTGAATTTCATTACTTCTCATTAATGTGCAGTGACTTTCTGCTCACACTCACTCTGTTATAAAAACCGAGCTGCGATTTTAGGAACTGGTGTATTTTGAGTGTCTGATTTGAGCTGGTTTCAGTGATAACTACAGCAGTAAAAGTAAAATCACCAAATGAATGTCAGTAATCTAATATCACATGACCTGCAGTAAAAAAAAAAAAGAATCATTGCACCAGCAGGGTCTGAGGTCAGAGGTCATAAAAACACTGGAGCTCTCGTCTGTGTACAGTATTTATTTGCCAGATGAACGATATGCAATAATTGTTGATAGAAGAAGAAAAACCTGGAAACTGCAATATTGTAGTATTTGCACAAAAATGGTGAATTTGCTTTGTGGTGTTTCTCTCTCCAGAAGACGGTGATATTTACTGAGACCTGCTCATCCCTCTGTTTTCTGGACTGCATTTTAAAAAAGATAAAAACACCAGTCTGAATGTTTGAATATTTTTCCTCTGGTTTTTAAAATGTGAATTTAAATGAGGCTCAGCGTTGTGGTTGGAGGCGGAGTCACTGTGTGGTAGTGTGTGACCTGGTTTCTGTTTGCATGACAGAGTAATACAATAACACAATAATAATACTGGTTGTGCAGGGATTTTTGCAGCATGTTTTCTTCTTTTGTCTTCCTCACTCTTCTTCGTCTTTGAACTTTTAATGCAATAAAAAGAAACGTTTCAATCCGATTTTATTCCCGGTGGAAATAACTGGAAATACTCGGCCTCCATTACATTATGTTCAGTAAACATTATAATGTTCATGTTATTTATGTGTTTTACTGTTTTATTTGTTGTTAATGACGCTTCTGTTGGGATTCATGTGAAAGTTCATGATCCGCTGGACGAAACAGCTGAGTTTACTCTGGGATGTCGCGTGTTTAATCCGTTGCCATGGAGACCGCTCCTCTTCCTCATCACGTGCTTGTCCTGTTTTTAATTTGACTAAATTCTGTCTCGCGCTCATCTCCACAGCGTCACCGGGAACGTGCAGCATCCGGACGGCCGTGCGCGTTCACGCGTCAGCACCGTGAGGGGCGGGGGAGGGGGGGGGGTTGCGATGAGGGAAAATGATGGCGACCGATGCGGAGGAGATAAGAGCCCCGACCAGCCCCCGTCCTGTCCCCGGGCCCGCCCTGAGCCCAGTGTCCGGCAGACTGAGGCGGAGACAGCGGGACAGACAATGGCGGCTGCGCCTGGTCTACCTGCAGTGCTGTGAGTACCCCCCACACCCCCACACTCCCACACCCCGCACCGGCTGCCCGGACACTCTGCCCGGGACACGACGCACTGTCCCGGGCACAGAGTGATGACGAGCCGCCTCCTCGGGGACCGATGTTTGGTTCGTCACCGCAGGATGAACGGGGGATGGAGGGAGGGAGAGAGGGGGGGATGATGTCACTCTGTTCGAGCGGGTCCTCCATTCCGCTTGTTATTGGAGGAAAAGTAGGAACCGGATACGCGCGAGGAAAAAAAACATGGCGGTGAGGCAAAGTCCACCAGTTCGTAAACAAACAATTCACTAATTCACTAATTAACTAACTAACAAACTAACGTCGCTCATTTGCTGTGATAAACGGAGATAAACAAATAAACATTAACCTCAGAGGGTTCGCTCTGATTGGACAGAAAGTTGTCAGTGAGTGAATTTAAAGATTTCAAGCGTTTGTCGCGGAATGACGTCATTACCCAGAAGGGGAATGTCATTAAATATTGTTTTGTTGACGTTTTACTTTTATGAAATTTAATTTAGAGTGAGATAATTTGGTAAACAAACCTAACAGACTGGTTACCCGAGGCTGCAGCACCCCTACAGGCGAGGGGGTGCAACTGCAGGTCGATATCAAAAACATTAATTTAATTTGGGAGCATCGTTGTATTAAACCCCAATAACTACTCGTTTTTGTTTTTCTAATAGTTGATTTTCTTGTAGAATATTCAGTGTTCAGTGACAGATGTTAGTGGTGTGTTTGTAGACGATATTAAAATTCTTTCAGGGTTTCCATCTGTTTCAGTGTAAAAGTGTTTACACAGACCAGTGTATATATGACATTACAGGATACAACCTTTGACCTTTTAACTCATGTCATAAAGAAAGAAACGGGGTTAAACCTGCTGAGGCTCAGCTGACAGACAGGTGAGGACAGGCGACAGGTGGCTTTATTACTGTTTTCTCTGTTTCTCCATCTAAAGGTCAGTTTGTCTGTGTCGCTGTCGTAGTTCTGTCTTTGTAACACAACTTATTGAGTCATTATATTCCAGGCCCCAGGTGCTATGACAACACGGACAATATGAGAAAGATTCTAATGACACTGGCAATGAGTGACGCCGTACGTCCCACAGCCGTCTTCAGTGGGCTGGCGGACGAGCACAGAGGAGTGTTGATATTAGGATGAGGAACGATGAGGCTGATTTGAAACGACAGCTTATTCCTGGTGATGATGGGAGGTCTGTCCAGTGCAAGTGATGGATTTGAACGTGACAGAAAAGTGACCTGCCTCATCAATACAACTATCAGCATGTGATGACAGACAGACGGGCCGGGTGCATCACACAGAGGACGCCAGCAGCCGTGTGGAGGAAGCTACTTCATGACGAGATGTAGCGTAAACGAAGTCTTTTTAAACCGGTGGCTGTTTTCTGACGTTAACGAGTTCGTTTTTATGACGTCACGTCCACGTGATCGGTTGCGATTCCGATTTCCTCGTAGCTGTTTCAGCTTCAGGCCGGTGATTGTGCCTGTATTGGTTCTTGAACACAGCATTTGCTAACATTCTTTATTTATTTCAGTTTTACTGAGAACAATTGCAGGTGTAAAGAGGAATCCTAAGAGAGCACCACTTCTCCAACAGTCATAAACTCATCCTGGAAACGTCTGTGTAAAAAATGAGCTGCCAGAAGGAGGAGGTATAAAAAATCTCATCTCCGTGGAGAGAGATAACCAAAAGAGACACTGGATCTCAAGTTGTTAGAATAAAAACCAACCTGTCGTGTCTCAGTGAAGCCTTAAAGATTAAATTAGGGAAAAGTTCTGTCGTCAGGGGAACTGAGGATTTTTCCCACACGGTGGCAAGCCACAGTGATTCCCAGCCCGTTGTGCAGTGGAGTTGGAGGTGGTGATGGACGGTGATGGACGGTGATGGACGGTGATGGATGCTGAGCTGCTGTCAGCTGTTTGTGATGTGTCTGCGTGCTGATACCTGCAGCTACAGGAAGGGGGAGTAATGTGGAGAAACATCTCAGATGAGATGATAAATGCACTTTGAGAGATGTGTCTCGTCCTGCAGGAGCCGTGGAGACAAATGTCAAGTTCAGGACTCAGACTCTGGACTTTGGACTCTTTGGTTATTGGTCCTGACTCGGGAGAAATCGTTACAGATCATCGTTATGTCGTTCCCACTTCAGTCTGATGTTTGATGTTTGAAGCGATTGTCTCGATTTAAGTTTAAGAGCCTTTGATTTTTGCTCAGCTCTGTTGTTTATAGTCATTAGTTTCTCTTGATTTTGTGACTTTCATTAAAATGTCGATTTATCTCTTTGTCTTTGTAGATTTCTTGACCATTGCAACAATACTGGGAACTGGAATCTTAGGTGAGTCTTGATTTGTATTTTAGCTGACACACGTGTCCACATTCATCCACTCCATCAGTGTGAACGTGTCCTGGGTCACACTGAGGGACTGCCCACTCGGGTCATGACCTCTGACCTACAGATTCATAGTGAGCTGGAAACATCTGTGTGGTCAGACGGAGTAAAAACATCATTTTGAAATGATCCGGTCTGATATAAGGTGTAATATAAACCAGGCTATAACGATGAGCGTAGATCAGACTCTAGTAGGAAATAACAGGAACAGCGCCCCCTATAGCTCAATCTCACACAGTTTCAGATTCACCTGCACTGAATTGCAGGTGTTTGTGTGTAGATTTTGTGAAAATGTGACTTTGTTTCTTCACTATCAGTTGATTTGGAAGAAAAAGCTCTGTCCGTCCCTCGGTTTTCATTGGCAGAGCGAGTTTAGCTGTGGTTTTATGAAGTGTAGTTAACACCAGAGAGATTTTTGTAGAGGTTGAAATTACACGGGACATTACATTTAACTACTTTGTTTTCAGCAGGGTCTTCGTGTAGTTCCTCAGAGGTGGAGCTTTTCCAAGTTAATACTTGTTCAATCGCTTAAATCTCATATTGAAATCAGCACCATCCATTAAATTTTATGGTAAGTTTGAGGCAGAGTGGAAAGGAGGGTCTGCGAGAGAGACGAGCAGGGACAGTGACAGACAGGCAGGAGACACTGTCTCACACACGTCCTCAGATGGATCACAGTCAGAAACGGTTCCACCTTGTGTCCGTTGTCCAGGTCTTCCTGTGACGATCGCTCACGCCGGACTGGTTCCGTTCCTCGTCTCCTTTCTCGTCGGCTTTTTGGTCCAGGTGAGTCAAACATCAGAAGACGCTTCATCCATGTCAGCGTCACGAATGAGTTAGAGTAGATCCTCATGTTCTCATATATGTCATATATGCATGTCTGAATGTCATGCGATGACTTTGGTAAAACAGTACGCAGGTTGAAGACATAAAGATTCAAAATGTCCTGTTTGCTACGAGAGAGAAATAATCGGTATGTGGAATCTGTATATTGTTGAGGCACAGGAGATGTTTTATCTCCTCAGACAACAGGACCTGAACTGGACTCTTTCCTGATGTGACTGATGATCTCTCTGAGCGGCTCGCTCATGATGTGTGTTTGTAAAAAGATGATGATGAGAAACACGGCAGGAGTTGAAATTTACCACTAATGTTTCATCTCATGAACTGACCCATCATGGTATTTTCCACCCTCTGTAAAAACAGGCCCTGCTCATCTACCTGTTTGTGGAACTTCTGCAGAAATGTCAGGTGGTGCAGCTGGAGTCTCTGAAGGTAAGAAACCCTCATCAGACACTGGGGACACACTGATCCAGAACCAGCCAGGCTGCCATCCGGTTTGGAATATTAGTTTAAAAGCAGATGTCAGTTCCACGTCGGTGACTTGGCGAAAAAAACAGAAAGGTTATTTTTATGGAGTCAAACTATATAGAACTTTTTACACAAAAAGTTAAATCTATAGTCGTCATCTTCCTGTGTGGCTGGCAGACGGATGTGGCGGAGTGTATAGTGATGGACCAGGTGAACGTGGAGGATCGAGCTCTCACAGAGGACGAGGATGAAGATGAAGGTGAAAGTGCAGAAGCAGGTAGGAAAAGCTTCTAAATGATCTTCACTGCCCTCAACACAACATGCTGCGCCCGACCATCCCTGCTGCTGCTTCTCCTCTCAGCTTCACTTTGATCCTTCTCCTCGTCACAAGATAATTACTGAGTTTTTGAAACTTTTTTTTTTTTTTTTACGCGGGTCAGTTTGCTCGAGTGAATCCTGCAGTGAAATTAAACAATTTATGCTGAGACCTTCACAAAGGGTTTAAGAGCTGCTCCGTAATCATATGCACCAGTGGCTCCTCAGACCAGCTCGTCTACGCTGCTCGGTTCACACGCTGACAGGAAACATTATGGCTTCTAATGGCTCATGTGTTGTCTGTTTAACTTGCCATATCTCATTTCAGCAGTGGATGTAGCGGAGCACTCAGCTGGTCTGAGGACCGCTGGTCTGATCTGCTGATTACAAGCAGGTCTCGTCTTGATGAGCTGCGCAGCGGCGGTGCAGATCGGTGATTCCGTTTATTGATGGAGCTGATTGATGAGTCGGGTCTCTCTCTCTGTGGCGGCTCGCACTTCACTGATGTAGGATATGAACAAGAGCCGAGCCGCTCTCTAATCCAGCCTGACAAAACCGCGTCTGACTCATGAAAGCTGCATGTGCGTGCTGGCACAGGTGGTGATGCGTTCGAGTGTCACTGCCATTCTCATGTATAATAGACGTCTGCATGGGCATGAATTTAACATGCTGGTTTTTGATGATGTTTAATAATGTATTCGCTGCCAGCACTGCTTACATCAGAGTTATTACACAGTAACCAGGCCGTGCAATTAGATTCATCTGGAGTGTAACAACATACGCCGACAGAATTTACACATAATTATAACAAGCCAGTAGAATCTCACATGATCATTGTCCTCGACAAACGTCAGCATCAGGACAGTATGATACAGATATGATCTGTGTCACGGTCGTCAGTGAGGTGACGGCTGCGAACGTCTGTGTCTTTCAGATACAGGTTTGCTGCAACCTGATGCCGTCGCTCTACACAACCAAGAGGAGGCGCTGCAGCCGAACCTTCATCTGCTCGGCCGCCTCTTCCTCTCACGGCCCATGAGCCACGCCTTCATCTGCATCCTGCTCCTCCAGTTGTAAGTTACCATGGCAACGTTGTGACTATGTCAATAGGAGGTTGTTTGTTTTCCAACACTACAGTCAGTCATCATCATCATCATCATCATCATCATCATCAACCAGTGGTTATTTATTATTATTCTTTTTTTTTTCTTTATCAACATTATTTGTCCAAATCCTTATATTCATCATATTCATTATATGTCCACTTTGATACTTTGATATAAAAAGTGATTTTCAGTCTGTAAAGTTGCTGCATCAGCAGACTGATGAAATCCAGTGTTATGGGAAACCGTTCGTGTGTCCTGATACTGACTGAATAAGAACTAAATATATATACGTTAACCCTTAGATGCATAAGTGGGTCACAAGTGACCCGGTGAGGTTGTTTTTATACAATGTGCAGTGCTTTGTAATGAAAAGTTGTTATAATTTCATATTCCAGCTCCTCCTCAAAAAACATGTTATTGGTCCAATGCCATTAAAATGTTTAACTTAGCTTTTATGCATTTTACAACATTTTTTTTTTACAAACGTTTTTGTAAATCCACCTGTTCGACTGTGTATCCTGCTCATCACAACAGTGAAAAGTAAAAACTGTCCGTCACGTTCAAACTCTGTATCATCTGCGTCCTCAGACCTGTTTTCACTCAGTCAATGGAAACGTGACAGCGAGGAAACGCGTGTGAGCGTGAACGTTCTGCATCAGGAGACTGCTCTGCGATGAAATCTCTTAAACACACTGTGGTTAAAAACACACAAACACCCGCTTCCCTGCTGTAAACCTCAAGTGATGTGTGATTTTCTTAATGTGCTGGGTTTCTGTTGCTTATCAGTTTCTCCAGTGGCTTCAAATTACCGCTTTATCTGCTCGCTCAGGAAAAGTAATGATGTGGAAAAGTCTTTTTTTTTTATTGTTTATTCGAGGAAACACTGATGCATCAGCTGAAAACATTAAAAGCTGGGGCTCGCATACGGGACAGAACTGACTGACTGTCGGCCATGTTGTATAGGTGAAGGATAAATCAGTGTGGTTTGTGTGTGAAGCTTACAGCAGTGACGGGATTGTGGGTCAATTTGTGCATTTAATTTGATGGGTGTGTGTGTGTGTGTGTGTGTGTCCTCTCGGGCACAGAGGAGGGGGGTGGGGTCTTTGCCGTTGCCAGTGGAAGGTCTTGTTATCAGTGTGTGAGCGGCTCTGTAACACCTGACCAATCAATAGTTCCCTTATTGTGCTCAAGGAGGCTTAGTGGTCGATCAATGCCACCACTGCCAAGGTTACACACACACACACACACACTTACACACATATACACACATATACACAACCTGGATCTTTTAACCTTGATGGCCCTTGGTCTTTGAGTTGTGCCCTACATGGTTTAGATATTGTACAACACACATAATGACACATGTTACACACACACACACACACACACACACACACACACACACACACACACCATTGAGCTGCCTGTCAGTAAACACAGTCATTCACTCTTGTCTTTCGCTTTTCCCTCTCTTTATCTTTTCCAGTATTTCCATTGGGATCAGTTACGTCTTGGCAGGAAGTGAGGCCTTCGCTGCTCTTCTCAACATCAGGTAAGTTCTCACACTCATCTGTGAACTCATCTGTTGTTGAGAAGGATGAAGTGAGCTACATGGACTGGACCTCAGTCACGTCAGAGCCAACACAATCCATGTGTCGTCATTAGTGCGGCAGCAGGTGAATGAGTGGACCAGAGGCCTCAGGTGTATCCAGGTGTATATGCTGCTGTGTTCTGGCAAACTCATACACAGAAAGAAAAAAACACAATGATGTTTGGATTTAGAATATTTCACACTCATCATAATCATGTCTTCAAGCATTGATGCTTTATTCTGCTGGTGTGAGGTCACTTAATTTTAATTGAATTTAAATCATTAAACGCATCGGCCAAATGTTTGTGGCCCCACCTTCACTAAAACTCGTCATCAGACTAATAACAGACGTTATTATGAATGACGTCACCGAGGACCAGGATGTAAATGAGCTTTGTATGTTACAAACAGCCACACAAAGTTAACAAAGAGGATAAAACTTTATGTAGAAAGACTAAAAGTGTGTTGTTGTTGTTATTATTTGGTTGCTTGTTGCCTAACCTCGACAACACACACACACACACACACTC
>JAFBJQ010040673.1:0-22774 GCA_016785345.1 Trinectes maculatus | reverse complement strand
CAGTGTTTGTGTTGTTGTGCGTGAAGCGATGTTTCCCACTGCAGCGGTATATTTGCTCGGTGTGGAGGACGCGTCTTTGTGTTCCTGACACAATGATAATAAAAGTGTGTCTCAGTGCGGGTTGTGGGTCGTTTAGGAACAGGTGAGGTGTTAAACAATACACAGCGAGGATGCGTGAACGTTCCAGGTTTGTCTTTGGGCTCAAACTGTGAAACACGTTGTGTTGTCAGGTTTAACAGTGACAACACAAGCTGCCGGCTTTAAAACTGAGACCCTGGTGTTTGCCTCCACAGATGTTTGTTGCCAAGGTTACACGTCACCTCTCTTTATTGTCCTCACATCCTGCGTATGAACACAAACTAATTGTGTTTATTCAGTAATTGTTGTTTTAATGACAAGTTGTGTATGAAAACGGCCCTGACCCTTGATGCGATTGTGTATCGAGACAGATCAGAACATTTAATGTAAACGATTGTGTGTCTCCTTCACAGTCACGTCTACGTGATCCCGGCCTTCACCTGGACTCTGACTCTCTCCATCTTACTGGGCCACGCGTTCATCCAGCCCGTCACCTCCCTGCTCACCTTACTGAAGGGGATCCTGCTCATCGTCACGGTAACCACACACATCACATCGTCACAGGCGACAACATCACCTCCATCTGTGAGCCTGTGTGTTTTTTTGTGTTATCGTCCATATTGATGGGTCTCATCTGGCTCAGGCTGGTGATCGGCTCCTCTCATCGCCAAACATTTTAGTGTCAGGTCTGGTGTCACCGTCACCCTTCACTCGCTCACGCAACATCTCTATCCTTCTGCCATATTTGATGGACCAGATGTCGCCGTCACTGTTGTGTGTTCGCATGAGGTCGCACTGGTGGAGCGGGTGATGTGGCAGTGAACACTCGTGGCCTCGTGCAGCAGTTGTGGGGTGTGTGTGTGTGTGTGTGTGTGTGTGTGTGTGTTTCCAGGTCAGTTCATCCTGACTTGAGGGAGCGGAGCGGCTCGACAGGAGCTCTTTAAGGAAGTGGTTAGGTTTTAACACCAGCTCCTCCCACAGGGATCAGAGACTCATACAGCTGCTGCTGCTGCTGATGATGATGATGAATGAATATTTTCATTTCATAATTAATTCAGTGACATTTCTATTTTTTAATGATGTATGTTTTAAAGTTTAATATAGTTTATAAAAACTTTGTCCTTCTCAGTTAATGTATGAGAAGAGAATAAGTTAATTAAGTCTTTTTCTTTTCGTTTTAGCAGCAGTTTTACGACTGAATGCTAAATACTCATCAACCCTGTCATCAGCTTTTATCAGTTTCACAGATCTCACACTCGCTACATGGCTTAATGTTCAGTTTACCTTGAAATTTGATCTGGTACTTTTCCACTCAGCGAGACATTTAGCACATTAACGCGTGGGCGTCTGTAGCTGCAGCAGATTCTAATTTCATGTGTCTGAACCGTACGTCAGTGTTTTGTCCTAAAGTGACATCGTGGCGCTGAACGAGGAGAATCGAGCTTCCAGCACACCGACATCAGATCGATGACTTCATCCCTGAGGAGCAGAGGAACCGCCATGACTCCCTGAAGGATCCAGTGTCCTTGACGAACAATAGAGAAATTGGACAGATTGATTTTAGATTGCGACGCCATAAACCCTGCAGCTCAGATGTGTTGGTTCCTGTCTGGACATCTCATGTGTGTGTTTTTTTAAAAAAAAAAGCTAAAGACAAAACAACGGTCGTTTCACCTCAGTGAAAAAAGCAGCAGAATGTAGGGAGGTCGTTGCGTCATGAACTGTATGTCCTGTAGGTGGAGGCATTTACACAGAGCTCACTGTTGTCTAGCCACACACACACACACACACACACACACACACACACACACACACACACACACAGAGAGAGAGGGTTTTAAATGAATCTCATGCACCGAGCTGTGAAAATGTGTTGGACGGTAGATTATTCACAGAGAATCGACTACAATTTCACGGCTTTCTGGAAATAATTAGTGTGACATTTATTCAGGCTTTATAATTGGTTAAGACTGCAGACCCTCACCTCTAATAAAGTTGTCATTGAACCTTTAATGCTGCAGGCTGCCATGACAGCAGGGGAATAATGCAGCCTGGTACAGGACGGTCAAATCACGTGGACAGAAGACAGTGCTGCCAGGTTGTGTGTGTGTGTGTGTGTGTGAGTGTGTGTGTGTGTGTGTGTGTGAGTGAGTGTGAGCGTCATCCTTTCTCTCTGCATTAGCAGATAAACCAGTGTTTTTGTTGCACTTAAAGCACAAAGATGCTTTTTAACTTTTCACTGTCACAGTGTTTTTCACACTTTATCTTCGCTCTTTGCTCCAAGAGCGAAGATAAAGTGTAGAAAACAAATATAAAACATAGTTATAAGAACATATTTTCACTTTAGAGATTAATGATCAAACATCTCAACTGTTCAGTGAAGTTATGAGAATTAAGTCTCCACTTAGCAACGTGTGACTGTGTCTGGTCATCGTTAAGCTAAAAGGTTAAAGGTGGTGGAGTATTAATGTTTCAAATAGGAATCTACTTATGTGAGAGGAACAATATGCATGATGTGTTCAATGACATGGGAAATTTAAATGTTTCTGTGGTTTGACTTTAGATTTGCTTTAGATTCACACGTTGACGTAAACTTTCATCTTGACCATGACCTTGACCTCCTCTCTCTCTCTGTGTGTGTGTGTGTCTGTGTCTGTGTGTCTCTCTCTCTCAGGTGGCTGTGACCTTTGCAGTGGGGTCAGAGGTCGGCCTTCAGAGCAGCAGTGACTTCAGTCAGATGGGGAAGCCTTTCCTGATGGGTACAGTGGCTCTGGGTGAGAATCAATGCATCTAATTTTTTGTTCCTGTGTAACGTGTCTCATCTGAGGACAAGTTATATGACGTGTTCCACAGCCAGCCACCAGGGGGCGAACCAGACGTTCTTGTCGTTAGTTTTGGGTTGTGTTATATCGACTCACAGTTGGATCTGTTTCTCAGAATAAACAAACAGTGGATAAAAGGGTTGAAGTCTGAAGCCGTGTTTTTTTTTTTATTTTGACCCAAGTAAAAAAAAAAACACCATAATTATCGTCTTACTACGATGGTGGACTGTGTCCCAGTTGACCTGAGACCTGCTGAACAGCACGTTCAAGTACTAGATTCTGACTTTTAACAACCTGTTTAGTTCTACATTTTACTGTTGTAATTACTTGGTTTAACTTTTTTATTTGATGGATTTTTTTCCTTTTTATTCGTGGTTTAACGCACTCCACTTTATCTTCACTCTTTTATTATCTGTATTTTTTCTTCACACACTTTCTATAATTTTCTTCTGCTGTATCCTTCTATCTTATCTGTGGTGCATCTTCATTACACTTTTATGAGATTTAAGATTGTGTTAAGATGTGTTTCTCTGCTCCTGTATTTATTGATTCATTTATTTCACTGAGTCCTCTGTGTGTAGATGAGGGTTGAGGTTGTGGTTATTGCATCACATAAAGTACATTGTGCTGTCCAGATAAATTCGGACTGATCGAATTGACATTAATTTGTGTTTTTAGCTCAGGCGGGTGAGCGATTGTCAGCTGTGAGATTCAGCTGTTGTTTTTGTGTTGGTCAACAGGAGGGATCGTCAACGTCATGCCTCTCCTCTTCTCACAGATCTCACACAACAGGACACAGGTCAGTTTTCCCTTCTACCTGATTACCTTAAATTCTGGACTATTAGGCGCACCTGTATATAAGCCACACCCACAAATTTTAAGAAGAAAACAAGCTTTGTACATATATAGGCCGCACTTGTCTATAAGCCGCAGGTGTCCACGCAGTAACATGAGATATTTACACAGAAATGTTTTAAAACCCGTGTCCCCGTGGATGCAGTTTACGCACCAGTGTGGAAAGAAACAGTTTGAGTCTTTAGGATGAAACAGACGCCAAACATGGCGTCGCAGAATCTCCGGTTGATCTTGTGTTGCGAGTGCGGAAGTCAGTCTACATACGCGTATGTACATTTTGTCGATAGATCGAGTAGAAGTTATGGTATATTTTTTACATGTGCTTTGTATGGGAAACTGTCGCTGTGTGTAATGTGCAGAAAAACGGGGAAAATGTGTTTTTATTGTTAGGGCGGCAGTGGCCGGAGGCTACACAGACTCTTCAATTAATCAATCAATCAATCAATCAATCAATCAATCAAATTTTATTTGTATAGCCCATATTCACTCTTCCGCCCTGCTTGGGTTCTTTTATGGTGGAGCCCGGCGATGGCGCCAGCTGCCGGGAGGATTTCAGAATAAAAAGGGGGCGGAGCTCAAAAGTCGAGTGCAGACACGTTTATAGATATATTTCTGTGAAGTCGGCATTACAGAGATCCAATAATCCTGTCGCTTTACAGTGCACGGGGGTCTTCCCTGACACGGAGTGGTCATGGAAGAGCCCCGAGACTTCCGTGTTTGTTTGTTTTGCCCTATCTCAACTCCGCCCCCTGGGCACAGCCTGGCGTGTATCAGTATTGTGCTCTGCGCTTGTGTAGCTTATGTGTCACTGTATAAGCCGCAGTGTTCAAGTGCTTACATGCCGGAATTTACGGTATGCGTGAACAGCCCAGGAGACGCTGCCTCGTTCTTCTCCAGCATTAGTTCACAGAGGAGGCCTCAAGGCCGCTGTGACCTCTGACCTTGTCACCTCAGACAGGTTGGTCGTTACAGACGTATCAGGACACACAGAGCAGCTCCTGGTCTTAATTTCGAGTTCTCTGGGAAAAGTCTGACTTTAAATAGTTGCTTGGTTTGATAATGAAGTAAACAGATCACTGTTCAGATCGAGCTGCTGAACTTTGTCAAACTGATATGATTTGTAAATATTCAGTGACGACCTGCGGTTTCCATTTTCTGCATCTTATAACATCTCAGAGTTAAACATGAACTGTTACTGTGACTGTTCCTGCTCCACCGCCTCTGCTGCTGTAAAAAGAACTGCGATTACTGATATGTACTGCTGCTCTGGAGCAGTGTGATCACTCATCATGTCGCCGTGTCTCCATCGTGTCCAGATCCTGTGGTTTCGCAGATCGGTTCTCGGCGGTTTGACGACCTGCACTGTGCTGAACATCCTGTGGTGAGCACGTTCTTCTCCCTCTGCTGCTCTTTAACGCCTTCATTCATCAAAACCTGTAGGCAATAAATATTTATTAGCTTATGCACAGGCTTCATTATTACCCTGTGTGTGTGCGCGCGCATGTGTGTGCCTGTGTGTGTGTGTGCACGCTCGTGTGTGTGCTTGTGTGTGTGTTTCATCAAAATTGTTGGGAATATTACTTTGGAGTTGATGAGTCAAAGGTCAAGGTCAAAAAAAACATACAAAATGAAATTTTGAAATTTTGTATCTTCACAAATACTAGAAGTCTGATGCTGATATTAATCAGATCATTATTTTTGCCATCATGTGGGTTTGGGTTTCTTCGTTATCCTTTAGAGTCGTTCTCAGCTTCTGAAGACAAAGAGAATCCAGCCCATAATTTCTTCCTGTAAAGGAAGAAGTAAACAGTATCTTAAGTCCATCTTCTCTGAATGGACTCCTGTGCTGTGAAGGGCACGTTGTGCTTCATCTCCCAGGGGAGAGAAACACAGGACACTCTGCTATTTCTGTGAGCGACTCTCCACAGGCCGAGGGTCAGGGATGATGCTTTCAGTGATGTCACATGTGAAATAACGTTGGATGTGTGTGTGTGTGCGTGCGCGTGCATGAACTTGTGAGAAATGGAGTGAGTTTCACGAGAGAGGAAAAGAAAGCGATGGAGCAGCCCACTGGTTTTACACGTCAGAGTGGATTTACTAGTTGTGCCGTTTCACTCAGCTGTGAAAGCAGTTCTATAAAATCCTTTATGACTCTGAAGATGCTTTGTCGAATCTGAGAGAGAGAAAACTACTGGAATATCTTCAGCTTTGTATCTGAGCTCGTCACCGTTTACAACGCAGACGTAGTCCTCGATGTCGTCTGGGTGCATTATGGGAAATGTAGGACACTGAAAGAAGAGTCAGACTGTTTCTTTGCCGATATAATGTACAGGTTCAATCAAGCTGTATGTTATAAGAGAATTATCACCATCATCGTCTGTTCTGACACTTTGACTGTTGTTACCAACAAAACCCCCTCAAAACAACACACTTCATATGAAACAACAATGTTAACCCCACCCCACCCCACCCCCCCCACCCCACCCCGCTGCAGGTACCTGTGACCTCTGACAGTCTTTTCACCGACCTGTTGTGTCCGTCACACCTTCTGTATAATAGGATGGAACCTGAGACTGACTAAATGTCAGTAGGTGGAGAATTTAAAAAGAATCCAATTGTGAGCTGAAGAAAAGTCCGTGTTCGCTGCAGCATGAGCTTCACGGCCAATACACATTTCACTGAGCGATACCCGGCTGGTTGCAGCTGACCTTTGGTGTACTTTACTGATCAGCTTCTGGCAAAACAACTTACAGCAGCTCCACACAATAAGTCTCCCTCCTCTGGGATGCTTCTCCGAGATTTATGAGCCTCAGGCTGCATTATTTTGTTTTGTGTCCAACCTACACAACAGATCCTGAAAGCGGCGCTGCGTGGAAAAGCGATGCCCAGTAATGGCAGGTTTTTTGTTTTGTTTTTTCAAAGTGGAGCATCATTTATTGATTCATGATAACGTTTCAGAGATCTGTCAGAGCCGGGCGAACAGGCTTCGCTCTCCCAGCACATGGACTCAGACAGAATCCTGACTGTATATTTTCACTTTGTTAATATCAGTTGATGTGTCTATAAACAAGTCATCTTGTTCTCTTCCAGGATCTATATGTTTGGATCACTTGTTTTATCGCTAAAGCCACACGGTGAGCGTTTCATATGTGCTTCATTAGATTTTACTGTCAGAAACGGAAAACAGATGTTACATGTGATGATGTGGCGTGATGTGTTTATAAAAATGAAGGTTTTGACAGATGAGGGGAACCGGGAGCTCTTTCAGATGATGGTGTCTGACTGTTCAGGGCTTTGCAGGTGAGAAGGAGATGAAATCCTCCTCTGCTTTGTACAGGAACCAGTGCAGAGACAGCAGCGTGGTCATGTGGTCCCTGTCAGTCCTCATGCAGCCAAACTGTGGATTAACCAAAGAGTCTTTTAAGACGACACCAGTATTTGGACTCGTTTTTCAGAGTCAAACTTTCACCGTTTTAAGTCAGTGACGAATGTCGAGTGTGTGAAGTCCAACATACATCTGAGATTTCTTTAGGTGATGGAGGACAGGTCATCTAGACTACATTATTAAATAATATGCAGTCGTAATATAATATTTAATCATTCTGTGTGATTAAACAATGTGTTTCTGAGGGCAAAGTACAGTGTCTTCAGTTTTGTATGGATGTAATAATTGAAGATTTCTGGTGGCTCACATTTTTGTCCCCTGGAGGCAGATAAAGTTCAGCTAACTGATTATGTCATAAGGCTTAATTGAAAAGTATAATTGAGTTTCATCTGCGTAACATTTAAAGTCTGTGGAGTGTTTCAAAAAAGTATTTTCATAAGGACGCGTAAAGTGGATCAGGACCCAGAAACAGTCCTGTAATACTGCATATACTATTTTTAAATGTCCTGCCTCATGGAGCGTAGACGTGTCATCCGAATGACAAAATCTCTGAGCATAACAAATCATTTGCTCTGTGATCAGAAACTTCTTCTGAGGATGAAGTTATGTTTATTGCAAAATAACAAATCCAGTCATTTCTGAGACGTACTGCTTTTACCTGCTGCACATCGTTCACCATCGTTTCCTCTCCGCAGAGATAAACATTTCACATCATCTGATAAAACTATGATGAAAGAACGGAGCCCCAGAGTTGATGTCACACATTTAAATTGATTGAATCATTTGTTCTTTGAAGTCGTCGAAGTCTGGTGCAGTTTGTTTCTATAAGTTGACTGAAATCACCGCGGCTCTCAGATGCATGTCCTCTCTCTCTCTTTCCCTCTCTCTCTCTCTCTCCCTCTCTCTCTCTCTCTCTCTCTCTCTCATCACACTTCTTCTTTTCGGGGTCCCAGTCATGCTTGACGTCCTGGTAAGCAGTTTCCTCTGCCTCCATTTTTCAGACCATAATTTTGATTGATAATTATCGTTGGGGACATAATTCTGCTGAGCCGCCCAGCAGAGTGAAAGACTAGTAGAATAAAATAGAAATGGTGTGTTGTCGGGTGCATTCGACCGTGGCCACAACAAATGAATGGATAAATCTCTCAGTGCTGCAGTCGGCACTGACGATTCACAGAGACCAACGGCCGCTGCCGCAGAGTCGACAGAGAATTTACTTGTCTGTGAATTTCTCTCCGGCTCCTGCGGCACAACTTTATGGCCTTTGGTTTCAAACAAGGAACTTGTGATTCATGCTGTGCTTCTCAGTCTTCAGGCTTTGTTTTTAGAAACTCTTCAAAGACTCGTTCTACCCTGAGGGATTATCAGGTCGACTTCTACCAGACCGAAACACGCTGGCATCTGAAGGGAAATCCCTGCCCGGGGCCTGATCCACCTGGATCCTCTCTATCCTGATACACATATCTCAGCTGCTCATAACAGCAGGAGCTGACAGGTCTCAGGACTGTCTCGCACACAGTGCGATAGTGTTGTCGAGTTAATCCAGTGTAAACCTCCTCTAATGAGACTGGTTGACATGAGTTGTTACGCACATTGTGGTGCATTGTGCGTCTGGATTCTTGGAAAAGGTTACATTGTGAATTCAAAGCTGCTAAAGTTGCACAGTCGAGTGTATTTTTTCAGAGCAGGCTTTGCCCTTGAAATTCATGTGGGACCATAATAAACGCTGGAGGGCTGCACGCTGCAGAGCCCAGACACACAGCACTGAGAGACGGATGCCAAAGTCAAACATGGCAGACGGAAAGTGGAGCAGACGGAGGCTGTGGTGTTGGACACGTGCAGTAACAGACATGTCCAGCAGTTGGCTGAGAACAGCGTCAACAAAGAGCCGAGGGTTTTGTTTTCAGAATCAAACATCGTTATGAGCGAGACCATCGGTTTTCAACAGTCACTGTGCTCTTGATTGAACATATTGTGTGTGTGTGTGTGTGTGTGTGCGTGTGTGTGTGTGTGTGTGTGTGTGTGTGTGTGTGTGTGTGTGTGTGTATCAGTGCAACGGGGAGGAATAATTCAGACTCAGTGTGGATGGTGGTTTTGCTGATGAATGTTTAATTAATTCATGATGGTGTCCTTAAAAGAACTAAGTCTCTGTTTTCATGTCAGCTCCCGTGGGGGGTGGGGGGTGGGGGGATGGGGGGATGGGGAGGGGTACACTGCCAACACTGTGCAGTAAAACTGGAATAAACTCAGAGCCACAGTCTACTTATAGGTTGACATTTAAAAAAAAGAGAAAGTATTTTTCTGAAAATAAATATTTTTTAAATTACATATTTAATAATTATTGTATCTTTTTTATGCCACATAATGGAGCTTGTATTAACATTGTTTATTCCGCTCCGCCAGACTTTTACTTTAAAACATTCCAATAATACTGTGTATTTAAACTGGTTGTACTCGTTTCACTATTTCTTTTCTTGCGATGCACCACCACCACCAGATGGCGCATGGCAACTACGCGGGGTTTTTCTGACGTCACGTTACTCTTCTTCTCTTGACTTGATGACCCGTTGACCTGATGGGTTAGAAATAAACCGGAAGTTCGGCAGTCGAGTTGTCAACAACGAGCGGACTGTAAAATGGCGGGGAAAGTGTGTGGACGTTTGTTTTTTTTTTTATTGAACACATGAAAATACAACATCTCAAGGAGGATATCAAAAGTGCAATCAAATGAAGAATAAGGTATAGAACAATAGAACAAAGGAATAAAAAAAAACAAGGGGATACATTTTCAAGCATTTAGATGTAACAAAAATCAAAGGAGCAACGAAATATTAACATAAAATAAGTTGGTAATACTTTAGAAGAGTAGACAACGGGCAAAATCCAAGCTTAATTTCACAGCAAATTGTGTGGACGTGTGTCTGAGGTCAGAGGTGAATTTGGCTCTTTTCGTTGTTAAAGGCGAAAGAATGTGATTTTAACGAGCTGGAGGATGTTGTCTCATCTTCTCTGTAGTTTGACCGTAAACATATTAGCACATGTGAAAGAGCTGAATGTGAAACTAGCTACAAGCTAAAGATTGGTTTGTACACGAAACGTATTCAAACGTGAAAACCTTCAAGCTAACAGTTAGCTGGACGTGGCTATGTTTACTTAACATACTCGTGTAAGTTTGTCTTTAGTTTTACTGTGGAATTAGTCTGTTGTTGACAGTGTTGAAGTGTTTCAGACACAGGAAGCCATCACTTCTTTATTTACAGGCTATAGTTTCCTTATGTCGAAAACACAAACAAACATAATCACGTAATCACGTAATCCCTCCCATCCACCATGTCCTAAGGAGAATTTGTGGATTTTTAGCCACAGAATGGTCACAGCTGGTGGGAAACATCATGTCTGCTGTTTGTTGTTGCTTCAGTGGAGGATGAAGGATGAGGGATGAGGAGAATCAGACCAGTAAAGGTTTGAGCCATAAAACACATAAATATGCTAAAACACTGTGAAGGTCTGAGGAGAGACGTTGAGCTCGGTGATAAGTCTCGGTGACTTCTTCACATCACACGTTCATTTGATCCATTGTTCACATCAAACATGTTGTGGCCTGTTGCAGGTGGTGTATGTGTGTGTGTGTCTGTGAGTGTGTGTGTTACCTCAGATTAGAGGCTGTGTTGTATCTTGTTGACAAATGGGCCTGTCTCACCACATCCTCCTGAGAGAAAATGAAGCCTGTGTTTGTTTCCTTCTTGGGAAATTTACCTGTTTTTTTTAATCCTCATGTTTCCCCACTGTGACACTTACTTCATCTCGTCTCCTCCAGTCAAGTATTGCTGCTAAAATTAGACATATGGAAGTACGTACGTAGGAAAATGTGGAGCTTCTCCTGTTGTCTGTTGTATCCTGATACTTTATCTTCGTGTTGACAATACCATTAACGTTGCATCCATTCATGCTTGGTGATAAACCTCCAGCCGCGCTGCGTGCTGGGACAGCTGCTCTGTCATATAATGTGTAGCAGGGAATATCAGAAAACAAAATTATATTTATCAAAACAGCAGTCATCTGTTTAATCAAGTAACTAATACATAATGAGTAAAACTAATGTATCCCATTTAAAACTACTGTCACATACAGTGAGATTTATTACATTCTAAGGACTGTGTTTCCTTTGTAATAGAGAGACTTAGCAGTTTAAAGTGTGATGCACTAATAAATGTTGCATAAATGTGTTTGTGTGTTCTAGGTGTTGGGCGGTGCTGGAAATTGTTCCTCAGACATCGTTACCTGAAAGTCATTTGGAGACGACCACCCGACCCGGCTCCAGCATCCCACCCGGACCTCACTCCTCCACCGCCCCTCTGCTGTACTCCAACATCTCGCTGGAGGAGTGAGTCTGTACACTGCAGTTTGACGACACAGTAATGCAACTGTAGCTTTTAAATTATCACTGACGTGTAGATGTGACATTTACGTACACAGTTTTATTTTTATGCTCGTTGGTCCATTTCCATTAACTAAATGTTTTCATCAGTTTATATAGGAATTTGTACAAGTCATCCTAACGCACCTGACATTCAGTTACAGGCATATTTCTCATTATAGTAGAAAGGTGAATGCAGTCACCTCTCTATTATTGCTTGTTGCGATGTGTTGCACAAACAGAGAAACAGAACAGAGGGCACACGAGGTTCAGAACAGCATCATAAGTCCCGGCGTTTACCACTGTAATGTTGTTACTTATTAACAGAACAGATTGCCCTCCTTCATCCTCAGATGAATAACAGCTATTGATGAGAGTTCATCTCTTTGTCAGCAAAATAGTTTTTTAATTTTATTTATTTAGACTTTGTAATTTACTGCCAGTGACTGCGATGCAGCCATTCAGAGGACAGTCTTATTACCCGATCAATGAGTCCGTGCTCCAGAGGTCACATACAGCAGCACTGTGGTTAAAGGGACTGAACCTTTATATGATCTTGGGACTAAGTCAAACCAGAACACAGCTGTGTGGCACAGGGAGACTTTCCTCTGTAGAACGTCCTGATAAGATGCAGCTCACGCTCTCATCCAAATGGCGGTTGACATCTTGAATCTTGATTGTGAACAACAGCCGACAAACCGAACTTAGTTTACGTTTGTTCATTTGTTCCTGAATTTGAAATAGGAAGCAGTGAAAGGCTGAGACTCAGGAAAACCAGGTGTGAAGGTTTGTATCAGAATGAACCGCATCCTGCAGAGAAGTTGCAATTCCTCTTTATTCCCATATTATCTCAGGTTGACTGACATATTATCAAACAACATCTTGTGATACCTGACTTTTACCTTAATAATTTGGCTGCCATGAACGCTTTTTTATTTTATATCCTGACTCATCCTGAGACCATTAAACCAGTTGCAGGTTTTTCAGTTCTGATGTAAAGTTACCTGTCTGATGGCAGAATTGTACGTCACACCGTCAACCTGATGCTCAAACCTGACAGTGATGATACATCAGCAGAGGAGTGAGTGTGTGGATGTGCACAGTTAACAGCTCCAGGACTGAATGTGTAATTGTTTCAAAGCATCTTTGAATTGTAATAGTTCCCCGTCCCTTCTCATTAAATCCTTCATTCCACTGATTTGCAGAACAACCATTTTTCACTCAAATTGCTCGGCATGAATTTTTATTTCTGTGTTATGCTTCCTCCCTCTTCATCACTCTGCCTTGTTCATCGCTTCTCTGACCCACATGGATATAGCAACCCGTGTGACAGGTATTCCCCTCTGCTCTCATAGAATAACACTGCCCCCTGGTGGAATATTTAATTTTTTATGATTTGTTTTTCAAGAACATTGTTGCTTCAAATCCCTCGGCTTCAAATCCCAATCCTCTAACCTTGTTCTCCTCATCTGTGGAGTCTTTCAGAGCAGCTATATGCCTTTAAAGTCGTGTTAAGAGGAAGAAAGTAATACCGTAAACAAAAGTGTGGACTTTGGATTTTACAGTCTCTCCACTGGCAAACAGCAGTTTGCTTTTAGACACACTGCAGCTTTAGAGACACTGGGGATAACTGTTATAGCTCAGGTCAAGACAGGAAACAAACATTTCCTGATCATTTAGTCCTGCTGAGTCCAAGTGTGCAAGGAATGTTGTTGTCGTCCAGATTGCTGAAATATTGTCTAGAAATAGAAGTGTGTAACACGTGTCGTTCAAATGTTTCTATAATGAATATTTGTGGTATCTCATAATTATCGGGGTGAAGGTGTTTGCTGTCTGTCCTGTTCCCTGTGCGTCGCCCCCTCCCTCCTTTTCATCCTGTTTTGTATTCAGCAGCTGCAGCCGGTTTAACAGACAGTAAAGGAAATAAAATGCAAAATCCAAAACATCAATTTTAATATTCATGTTTCCTCTGCCAAGGCGGTTTAGTATCCAGACTCCTTCATCTTTGAATATTTTTAGGAAAAATGGTTTGTCAGTCAGCCTGGAGAAAACTACATTATAATCTGAATATAAAGTCAGAGTGTTTTAGACAGTAGAGTACACATGTCATCTCTCATCATTTCATCACTGAGGTTAAACCATAAAAAAAACACCTATATTTGCTGTGAGTGCGACACCTGCATGAATGAGAACCAGCTGTTTGGTGTCACCTGTGGCAGTTTGGGACTTTGCTGCATTAATTTTAATATTTTTATAAATAGTCATTATTTTTAACATGGTCTGTTGACCGTTTCATTTCCTTCATTTAATGATGGAGTTTGTGTATTTCGTCACACAAACACACACACACACACCTGCTGACATGGAAACTCTGCAGTTATGTAGTTATTGACAGTGTGATGATAGCTGCCCTCTCGTCTCGTCTCTCTCTCACCTCTCTCATTTCAACACATTCACTGATGATGCTGCTGCAGTTTTTCTCTTCCTTCTTCTCAGCGTTTGTGTAACAGCTGATAGGGAAGTGGCACCGCGGCTGTGTGAGGCCTGTTATCTCTGACTGTTTAAAACACCACGACGCACCGTGTCACGACTTCGCTGTTGCTCGTCCTCTTAATTAGTTTTGTCTGGCGGATGCTCCTGCTGTGACTCAGCATGTCAGCGCTCAGACGCCTCCGCACAACAGGAAGTGGAAACGGGAGGAGGAAAGGCAGAGCGACGCAGATGTTAGTTATTGTGGAGTGATGCTGGGATATTGTCAGTTCTGCTCCATCCAGATGCCTCAGGAAGCAACCAACATTATTTTCTATGAAAAAATATTATCACTGTCATAGCTGCGTGTGCGCCCACACACACACACACACACACACACACATTCAATGAGAGGATTAAAGTGCATTGTTTTAAGGTGCAGTGTTTTAGAGAGTGTAGAAAGACGACTAGATTAAATCTCTCAGGGTTTATTTAAACAGATCTGTGTCTTTAGTTTCTGTCGGATTTAGACTCAGTCAAAGTAACAAACGATTATTTTTTTTTAATCAAGCTTCAATCCTTCAAATCATCGAGCAGTTGTTTTTTTGGTGCTGGTTGTATGTGTTGTGTCACTGTGGTGCAGATCTGATTCAGGAAGTAGATGTTGCTTTCTTTAACAACATGAGATAAAGTGTTTTAAGTGTTGGCAGATGTTTGTGCCAGTGTCAGATTTATTTCAGTGGCGTTCATGTCAACCAAACATGAAGAAAAATGCAACATAAATATTCCTTGAGATGTAGTTTCATATAAATCAAGCTGCGTTTTCTCTTCCAGCCGACAGAAGCAAATGAAACAGCTGTTTTCTGACGGGTATAAATATCTATGTATTGATCTCTCCAGCAGCCTGATCGATAGTTACCAGATGTTTCTGACATGACTGATTGACCTTCATGTGTAAAACCTAACCTTGATAATATAATTATGGTGAGGTATATTTGGTCATTTCCCAGCTTTCCTGAGCAGTTAAACTGTGCAGCACCATGTCCATACACACTGGCTTCTTCTTCCTCGTCCTCCTCTCACCTACTGTTGCAGGATATAATTGTGTAGTTGCCTGCATTAGTTCCTTGTGCAGAGGGAAGCAGAGAAAACGGCTAATGAAACCTACAGCACAGCAGCAGCAGACAAATGGCCAGAGTTAGTGTTTAAAATGGAAACACTGATTCATAATGTTAGCCCCGGCCTGGCATATGTTTTACAACCATTTGTGGCTCATTTAAAATTTAGGACAATATTTTTCCTGCACCGTTGTACTCTGGTATCTCCCCCAGGAGATCCCTGTGCAGGCTGGGAGCTGGCCAGATACCAGGCTCTGTTTCAACGACTCTTAATGAAGATTAATTCACGAACACAACAGGATCACTGTTATAAATGTAAAGGAGCAGAGGGAGGAATTTAGTATTAAGCCAAACATTAGATTATTATGACCCCTTTGTGTTGTAGGATTAATTGTAAATGTTTGCTCATGAATCTGTGCTCAATAATTCATTACAAGGAATCCGTCCACAGGGGAGGTTTTTAAGATTTGCGTAATAACTCAGAATATCTGGTCAAACTAGCAAATGGCTAAAACCCCGGAGCCATTGAGTTCAGAATTGGATAATAAAAACTTGAGAAATGAAGAGACGGAGGATGAAAGACGCTGGTTTACGTGGAACAGATATGAGGCCGTCGGTTGATTCAGGAAATTACATCTAGTTGAATATCCACTCAGATAAATGATTGTTTCTCCTGTTTGTGTTTGTTTTCCTCTCAGCTCGGAGAGAGCGGGCGAGATCGCAACCATCCCACTGACCAAGGTAAGACTCCCCTCACCTCCACGCGCCGTTTGTGTGAACGTTAGAAGGAGCAGACAGAAACATGAAAACATAAGCTATAGATGGTTTATCTTTCCTTCTGCTTCTTTTACAGACAGATCAGCATCAGCGTTTATGTTCACTGATATCAATGTAATAACCTTAATAGTAGTACATTGAGTTACACATGGGACAATACTTAGAGCAAAAAGTCTCTTCACAGCTAACACACTCTGACTTTACATTTCAAGCCTAAAATACAATAAAGACATATGTATGTATATACAAACAACATTTCTGCCTTTTGATGCGTGTCATTGTTTTCACCCATCCATCTCGACCCCCGCAGATCATTAATGAACACTACAGGGCATACGCGTGGGTGGCTGAGCTGATCCAGGTGTTTATAGCCATCAGTGTCACTGTGTCCTTCCTGGTGATGGGATCTGCCATGAAACACACCAGTAAGTTTACTGCCGTTTGAATGTCGCTTGTTCATTTACTCTGTTTCCACTGAGACAAATAGAATCAACTGAAGAGTGTCGGTTTTCTTCACCGGTGCTAAAAGTGGTCGTGTTGGTGATGTCAGAGTAATGGTTCTTTCAGTGAGACAGTTCGTCAGTGTTTGTGCTGTGTTTCAGTCGATGGTCTGGTGAACTCATCGCAGAGCAGAATGCTGGAGTGGTTGTCAAAAGCCTGGGAGAGATATCTGCCAAACAAACATCTCATCTGCTCAGTGAGAAGGTGAGAGAGAAGAGTCAAACTGAAGAGCTTCACACCCTGGAGCCTGATGTGAGGTTTATGTCTTTCTACATTTAATGTTTCTGTTTAGATTTAATAATAATCCGTGTTTTAATGTGCCAGTGCCATGATATCAGGTTTTTTCTTTTGCCTTTATATCGTTACAGCTTAACCTGTTTGTGTAAACGTTCACTACAGCAAGAAAAACTCAAAGTGTAGCAGAGAGAAGACAAGTTAACGTATCGTTGTGTTAGTGTGATGTACAGTGAACCCTCGTTTATCGCGGGGGTTACGTTCCAAAAAGAACCCATGATAGGCGAAATCCGCGAAGTAGTCAGCTTTATTTTTTACAATTATTATCCAGTACTATAGAACGAAACCAAAGATCAAAACCTGTTTTCAGGCCCAAGCATTTGTTTAAGAAATAAAAATAGAAGCGTTTTCTAACAAATAACTATGATAGTTTTTAGAAATACTGTAAAATAATCATTTTAATAATCAACCTACGCGGTTGGACACATTGTGACTGACGCGTATTTCACAGTTCCTCTGACTGTGCCTCTTCGTGCTGACTCAGCTCCGCTGTAGCGTCTTTTTCTACTGAAGGCCGTGGTGCAGGTGTCTTTGTCGGTGCAGAACGTTTCGTCGACATTGTGGGTTTTGTCGTGGAGACAATATGCAAACATGTAAATTTGCAGGACGCAGAGCACAATGCAAGCAAAAGGTGAACCGCGTTATAGCGAGGGTTCACTGTACATGAATGTAGGCGCTAAACGCCCACACTTTCATGGCTCTTTCATCTTCTTTCTGGAGGCTGTTGACTGTTTTCTTATTGTTTAGTGTCGACAGTTGGTTTGTGTTTTCCTGTGATGAAGAGGAGGATGATCTGTGTGTGACCAATCACTGATCTTTGTTCTTTCAGCTTGGTCAAAGGATTCATGTCACTGCTTGGATTTGCTGTCATCTTCATCGTGTCAGTGTGTGATCCCAGGGTGAATAAAACACGCACACGCGTGCACACACACATAAAAATATGCATACACATCGAAACTCTACGACTCATCAGTGTTTCCTTTTCAGGGTTTTGTTGTCATGTTGGACAAAGTTGTGTCGTTCTCTCTCAACACTGAAGTGGGTCTGTTTGTCTTCATCATGCTGAGAGAGTCCAGAGAAGATCGATTCCAGTAATTTCTTGCTTCTCTTCATCACATTAATTACATCTTTCACGTTAGACTTTAATTTAATGTGTCATTTTTATTGTTATTTGCAGTGAAACTGATCAGTTAGTTAGTTTTAGTTAGTCACACACACGCATCTCTAATCATATCTCTGGATTCATTTTCTATCAAATATTCACAAATGCAGCCTCAGATATTCATCATGTTCTGGTTTTGAACCACCAGTTGACAGTTAGGTTTTGTCAGTCTCTCGTATGAAGTATTAGTTATTCATAAGAATTATTAGTAATTAAAAGTGACTCCCTCTCTCCCTCCTTGTCCTTGCAGGCACCTGGCTGTCCCTCTGCCTGTGGGTGACTGCGTCTTCAGCCTCACTTGGCTGCTTCCCACCTACTTCCTGTTTGCGGTGACCTATGACGTCCTGCAGACTCTGGCTGATGTGGCTCATTACCTGCCTTTCTACAGCCACAGTCAGGAAGCACACCACCAGAATCAGACTCGGAGCTTCACTGTAGCGAATCTCTCTGTGTTGCTCTGATCCTGAAACAGAATGACTTCACTTTGCCACTTGGAATAAGAATCTCTGGACAGAAACATTCTCAGCAACATCTGTCGGTCTCCAGCTGTAAGGGCTTCTCCTCTCTTGCCTTCTCTTCTATCTGTGTGTAAATAGCCCTTTCCTCATTTTTCCCCTCGTCAGAGTTGCCAGGTCTGTGAGGTCAGACTAACATTTTGGCCAATTGAAACCTGCCTGACCACCAGCTTTAAGATGGGGAGGGGTGGCTGTCAGGTGGCAGAGATTATTGTTTTCATTTGAAATATTTATTTCACTCATTGACACAGATTGATACAATTTTTTTTCCCTCACTTTCCGAGTGCTGCAGATACAGAATACTGTGATCTGCTGTGTGGTCTCTGCCAGCTAAGTAATGCTCTTTTTCTTTGTTTTGTTTTTAAACAAGACAATAGTGTGTTTGTGTTTGCACTGTAGGTTGAGCAGACACTGGTAATGTGTCAGGAGACGTCAGGCACGTGCAGCTTAACAAAAGCATGTTTTATAAATATAAAACATTTTAATGAAATAATTTAAGACTATATGATGTACTGTAAACTGAGCCACTACCGATATTGAAATGATGCATACTGTATTTATAAGGAATTATAAATATCTTGTCCAATCTACAAGCTAGTTACTGCTAACGACTTCTCTTATTCTAATATTCTCTTAAATTACTCAAAAATGTCACTTACTTGAAAATAAATATTATGACATTTTGATGTTTTTGCGTACTACTGTCGTATTTATTCCAACATGTATGAGTGTTGCGTCAAAAATTCATAGCTCCGTGGTCACTGGGGAAACCCTTGAGCGCACAGCATGATGAGTAGCAATGGTGGTGAAGCAAGAGTTTCCTTCCGGATGAGGTGGGAACAAAAACAATGACGGACCAGTGATCAACAGGTGCCGAAGATTATGATTTATGAGAGAGCCAGAGGAACAACAACAACAACATGATGATGAAGCTCAGCTCAAAGTTCTGAAGTGAAGACGACACTGGTAAGACGAAAAAATCATGCTGATCCTTAAAGAGACAGAGTTACTGATTACTGATTTATCGAATACTTATTAATAGTGTGAATAGTAGTATTAATTTGAATTTGCCTGCAGAATGTTAATCGGAACAATATTTTATTTTGGATTCTTGATAGCGTCACAATTTATTTTGTTGTTAATTTAGTAATTCCAGTGTTGAAATGTTCAGAGAATTTATTTAAAATATTAACGTTTAATATAAGTACATGGGATTTTATGACATCTTTTTTTTTTGAAATATTTTATTTTCAGCTTTATACATGTACAGTGTACAAATATGAACATGGAGTACTAACAGTATAGAGACATAACAACATATATAACAAAGCCCCCCCACCCTCCCACAAAAAAAACAAAACAGAAACAAAAACAAAAGAAAAACACGGTGTGCAGGGTCAATGCAAAGGACTACATTAAGTACTTGGTGTAAGACATGTACCGATATGGTTTAAATATGGCTGCCAAATCTTCAAAAAAAGTGTTGTATTGTTTTCTGAGGCAATAGGTGATTTTTTCCAGGGGGATGCAACTATTTATCTCTACAGACCACCTGTCAATAAGGAGAGTGGAGGCAGATTTCCATGATGCTGCAATGCACTTCTTAGCCACACAAAGAGCAACTTCAATAAATTTGAGTTGTGCATTATTCAAAAAGTGGCAAATACTCGTACAGTTCCCCAATAAACAAAGTTCAGGGTCCACTGGAACATTTACTCCTGTGATCCTAGTTAAAGTGGAACAGATATCATGCCAGAAAGGTTAAAGTGGAACAGAGATCATGCCAGAAAGGCTTAACCTTCATACACAGCCAGGTGCAATGCAAAAAGGAACCTACTTCAGCATCACATCTGAAGCACATTTCTGATAGGTTAGATTTGAATGAATGTAATTTTTCCGGGGTAAGGTATAATTGATGCAAAATATTATAATTAATCAATCTATACCGGGCATTGATAATCGTTGACAAGCTGTTTTGACACAATTCTGTCCACAACTGTTCATCAATTGTAACATTGAGATCTGACTCCCATTTCAATCTAGACTTATGCACATTTGGTTTTGGGCCCTCATTCAACAACAAACGATACATTTTAGAAATAAATTTATGCGTGTTCCCATCAAAAAGAAATCTTTCAACATCATTCATGATAGGCAGAGTCATTCCAGGGCCCAAATTAGCTCTCAAAAAAGTTTTAATTGAAGATAACAGAAAAAAGTTTGATTGGACAAGTTATATTTCCTCTTTAGGTGTTCAAACAACATGAAAAGTCCTCTATCAAAGCAGTCCTCCAAACGTTGAATTCCTTTATGATGCCATATGTCCAGAATTTTATTATCGAGAGTCATGGGTATAAGTTCATTTTGCTTTAAAGGTGTTTTAGGTGACAGTCCCACCTTTAATCCAAGACTTTTGTGAACCTCATACCAAATTTTAATCAGATGCCTCAATATAGGGTTATCTGTCCTGCTGTTTACAGTTCCAGAGTTATGCTTATAAATGAAGTCACTGAGGACCTTTTCTTTCAGGGGGTGCAGTCCGATTTGTGTCCAAGAAGGGGCATCACTGCCCTCAAAAAGGGATGAGATGAACTTCATTTGAGCTGCCAAGTAGTAGTTTTTAAAACTTGGTAGCCGAAGTCCCCCTAAGCCGTAGTCCCATGTTAGCTTCGCCCTGGATATCCGAGGAACTTTACAATTCCATAAAAATTGTCTGACACATCTATTGAGAGCTTTGAAGAAGGATTGTGGCAATGGAATGGGCAGAGATTGAAACAGATATTGCACTCTTGGTTGTACATTCATTTTAATACAATTAACCCTTCCAAACAGGGTGAGAGGAAAGCCCATCCATCTACGTAAATCATCCTCAATCTTACTGAGCAGTGGGAGGTAATTCAGTTTGTACAAATTTTTGAGGTTGTTGTCTACAAATATCCCAAGGTATTTTATGCCAACCATAGGTCATCTAAATGGACTTGTGTGCTGGAGTTTGGAGTGATCAAAATTTGTTAATGGAATAATTTCACTTTTTTCCAAATTCACTTTATAACCTGAAATATTACTATAAGTATTTAATACAGTTTGTAATTTGGAAAGATAATTACCAGGGTCTTTTAAGTACAAAATAACATCATCAGCCAAAAGATTAATTTTATGAACTGTCTGGCCCACCTGAAAGCCCTTTATATCAGGATCTTGCCTAATTGCTTCCGCTAAAGGCTCAATTGCCAAGACAAAAAGTGCTGGAGACAAAGGGCATCCCTGCCGACTTGATCTGCCCAAAGGGAAAGTAGATGAAATCTGTCCATTGGTGCTGATTTTTGCCTGGGATTTATGGTATAAAGTTTGAACCCAACTAATAAATGATGGGCCAAACCCAAACTTGGCCAACACTCTAAATAAATATGGCCACTCTAGCCTATCAAAGGCTTTTTCAGCATCTAAAGCCACAGCTATACTGGGTTCCGTTTCAGATTTTGTTAAATGAATAATATTCAAGAGCCTACATAGATTGTTAGCTGAGGAGCGCTTTGAAATAAAGCCACACTGGTCTGGATTTATTAATTGTGGCAGGTATTGGCCAAGTCTGTTAGCCAGGGCCTTAGATATTAATTTATAATCTGTATTTAACAATGAAATTGGCCGATATGAAGAACATTTCAACGGATCTCTATTTTTTTTGTAGATTACAGTAATTATGGCCGTAGAGAATGATTCAGGGAGCGTTCGAGTCTGAGAGGCCAAGTTGACGACGTCCATGAGAAGTGGGAGGAGTAAATCCTTAAATTCTCTGTAAAATTCTGGAGGAAACCCATCTGCTCCTGGTGATTTGTTTGCTTGTAATGAGCTCAGAGCTTTTTCGATTTCTTTTTGCGTGAATGGTAGATCGAGACTATTTTGATCTTCCTGGCCAAGCTTGGCCAGTTCAATCATGGACAATGTTAGTCAAATTTTCTGGTGGTTCCAATGTGTATAAATGTGTGTAAAACTGTTTGAATGCATCATTAATTTCCATTGGGTTATATGATACAGAACCTGTTTCAGTTTGAATTGAATTGATCGTCCTAGAGCTTTCCTCCTTTCTCAGTTGCCAAGATAGAATTTTGTGCGCCTTCTCTCCCAATTCATAGTATCTTTGCTTGCTTCTCAGAATGTTTTTTTCAATTTTATAAGTATGTAAAGTATTGTATATAAGCTTTTTATTTACCAATAACTGGTGTACTTCTTTAGACCTCGATTGTTGGAACTCCTTTTCCATTTTCAAAATGTCTGCTTCCAATTCTTCTATTTCTGCCATGTATTTCTTTTTGATACCTTTGGTATAAGAAATTATCTGTCCCCTTAAAAAAGCTTTTAGTGTGTCCCATAATATAAAACT
>JAFBJQ010040671.1:134993-176906 GCA_016785345.1 Trinectes maculatus | reverse complement strand
CTGCTGCTGCCTCTCTCCACTCCGACCACTCTGCCTGTGCCTGCTAACCCTCGCCCCAGCCTGTGCCAGTGGCTGCTGCTGCTTCTCTCCACTCCGACCACTCTGCCTGTGCCTGCTAACCCTCGCCCCAGCCTGTGCCAGTGGCTGCTGCTGCTTCTCTCCACTCCGACCACTCTGCCTGTGCCTGCTAACCCTCGCCCCAGCCTGTGCCAGTGTCTGCTGCTGCCTCTCTCCACTCCGACCACTCTGCCTGTGCCTGCTAACCCTCGCCCCAGCCTGTGCCGGTGTCTGCTGCTACTCGCCCCTCTCAGACTCTCACTCTCCACATCCCCTTTTCCCTTTTTTCAATAAAATCCACCTTCTGGTGTTCGTGAAACGCATCTGGTTCTCCTGTCTCGTACTTGACAAGTTTCTGTGTTTGTGACACAACAAACTGCCAAATGACAAACCTGTATTATTCTCCTCTCTTCTTTTCCATAATAATAATAACAATAATAATAAAACACATATCTCATTCCAAGCTGCTAATATGCTAATATGTCTAGCTATGCTAAATAGCCATTGTCGGGGCTGCAGGTGTGAACTCATGATGAAGTGTGGTGGACGTGAAGGGTTTGTTTTGGACCGAGTTGCTGCCGATGCAGAGATTGTTGTGTTTTGAACCCTGGGTGGGCTGTCTCATGACGGAGGAAGAGGAAGGAGGTGATAGAAGATAGATGGTCGATGGTCCCGCTGACGTCAGGACCCGACGCCAGCTGTGCTGCCAGACTGCGCGATGAGATTGTATCTTTAACGTGTTAAGCCTCTGGAAACGAGGGGGACTGAGGGGTGAAAGTCATTTGCAAAGACAAGTAGAGCTACTGCAGACGTTATCACTCAGAGTGGAGGAGGGGAGCGAGGGAGCGAGGGAAGGAGGGAAGGAGAAGGAGGCAGGGCTGGAAAAAGAGTTGCTTGTTCAACTCTGCCTCCTCAGGTCCCTCGCACAAGGCAGACGTTGACTCGCCGCTGGCTGCGGCGCCGTCTGAGCGCGTGCAGAAGCTGCTCTCTGTGGCTGTCAGGGATCCACTGGCCCAGATCAGTGTGCGGAGCCAAATGAGGGACAGGTGCAGCAGACAGCCTGTGGACACGGAGCGAGGAGACGGGCTTTTAATTACAGCCACGTGGCTGATGGAGCTGCGTCTCTGCTAATGTTCAGATGATGAGACGAGTCCCTGAAGGCCAAACCTGTGCAAAGACGCGTTCAAGTGTCACGTGCTCAGTGTCAGAGTTCTTATTTTTGACTTGTTATCTGATCTGCCTCACAAACGCACACTGGAACAAACACTGTGTGTCTTTGACCAAAAACAAGAAAAACAACATCCCAAGGTGGACAAAGAAATAATAGCATCTCTTACTGTGTTGACTGTTTTGTTATGGACTTTGTCTTTAAATTCCACAGCAAATACCTGACCAGTGAAAACCAAAAGACTCCATTGTGTTATTGTGACAAAGTATCAAATGATAATACAGAGGATTGTGATGTTCAGTGGTGGCAGTAGAATGTGTACTGTACAGAGCAGATGATGTAGTATATGTGGAACGTGTTGGGGTTTTTTTTTTGGTCCTGAGGGATTTTCACATGGTGGTTTGATAAAACCGTCTTCTAATAGTTCAGTCAAACTCCATATTGTATAACAGCCAGTATCTGTGTGTATCAGGGTCACACCCTGAACCCTGACTCTGACCTTTGCCCTGCTGGTGCAGGAGATAACAGCCACCTGCTGCTAACTGCCGCACCACACCTCAGACATCTCCGCTGCCTGCGGCGCTGTGTTACAGCGTGTTACACATCAGCGTGTTACACATCAGCACAAGCAGCTGACCTTTAATGAGTTTATCTCCACCACTGTTGTTTTTCTCCCAGCGAAACACGCTGATGCATGAAGTTAGCTGTGCCGTGGGCTCTGTGCACCCCCCCCACACACACACACACACACACACACACATCGCCTGCCCAGCAGTGAAGATGAGTTGATAAGGCACAACGATGAACCACAGTAGAATAAATGAGACGAATGTAAACATGGCGGGGGTTGAGGGAGTTGAGGGGGGTGGGGGGTTTGGGGGGTGGGGGGGTCAGCAGCTGTCCCGTCTCACGTCACGATTCCCTGTGAAGAGCGACGGCTGCTTCTTCCTGACAGATGATGACGCACAAGATGTTCATGTGCAGTTCAGAGGACGGGTTTTGAAAACGAGGTGGTCGATCCTGTTTCCCAGTCTGAAGGCAGGGCCACACACACACACACACACACACACACACACACAAAACATCCCCCCAAACCTGTCATCAACAGAGCCCCTCCTCCTGTAAAATGATGTTGATGCTGCCTTTGATCACTGATATGAAGCAAATCCAATTAATTGATTGATTGATTGATTGATTAGATCTATTTGTTCTCTGCTCTGTAAATGGCCGGCGTGGCGACTGACGCGGCGTAGCACCCCTGCAGGTGGAGGTCATCAATCACAAACACACACAAACTGTTGAGGTTGCCGGTGTGTGTGCTCACAGTGAGTGATCGACGTGTTTGAGTTGTGGTTTTGTGCTGTGGGAAAAACGATTCTCCTCCTGGATGTCACACAGCTCGACTGTGCCGCCACTGAAGTGACTCCAGAATTCAAGCAGAGGTCACGTTACAATGGATCCTTTCAGACCGAGCCTCCGCCCGTGGGAAGAGGGTCAGTGTGGGTCAGTCAGTGTTTTCTGACCTTTGTGCTGTGTGTGTGTGGGTCGGGTGAGAACAGCTCCTTCTGGTTTCGAATGGACGTTAGCCTCAGTTGATTTCAGTTACACAGAATAGCCCTTTATCAGCAGTTTTCACAGAGACCAGAAATGTTTACTCACACAGTGAGTCATAGATTCTTCTGTGACAATATTCTGGACTAATGATGGAGTCAATACAAAATTTGAAACTAAGTAAATAAAGGAAATGCTGGTTACTGATGTTGGGAGCCTAAGGTGACAACACAGCTTCCAACTCCGGAGAGACAGTTTCCATTAAAAAAAAAAAAAAACAGTCTGGTATTTGTATGCATGCGATCAGTTAACTTTTCCATCTCTCAGAGTCTCGGAATCAGAATTCCCCTCTGTTACGTTTGGAGAGCGGCAGGAAGTGAGTCAGTGGGGGCTCGACAGTCTCTGCGGCTCGATACGGCAGAAGAAACGGAGGAAAATACGAAAGCGTGAACTTTTTAATAGCCGTGACTTCTTCCACCCTTGAATCTGATGAGTCATTTCTGCTTTTGTTGTCGGGTCTTTTGTTGCGCAGTCGAGCTGCTGACGGTATCAGCCTCTGTACTCGTCGCAGTGATATGATGCTGAAAGAAAGTTGGTCGATTGGCTGCATGTTATTCTGTTATAAAACACAGGTTGTCTCTGCTCACTTGCCTTCACATTGTGCTCTTTTATCGGACTCTTGTCCCCCGGACCCATGGTCTGATTGTCCCCTCGCTGATGTGCTGTGAATTAAAGCTCTGAGAGTCACTCGTCCTAACTGGAGGTCTGTACTTCAGGGTCTCGACGAGCTGTGAACAGGGAGATGTATGGGTTGTAGGAGATGTAGGGGATGTTGGGGATGTAGGAGATGTATGGGATGTTGGGGATGTAGGAGATGTAGGAGATGTTGGGGATGTAGGGGATGTAGGAGATGCTGACAGGATTAGTTGTGAGATAACCGATTTGCCGATGGTTACGTAAACCACATCTGTCCTCTGTCCTCTCTGTGGCGTCTGGCCTCCCACGCTGAGTGCTGCCAAACCCAGCAGCAACATGACGCGATGAGCTCTGCTTATGGAGAGGCAGCCAGGGGAATGGGTGAGTGGGTGAGGTGAGGGGGAGGTAAACGCACCGCTGGCTGCTGGTGAACAAAAGGCCGAGCCAATCGTCGGAATACCTGGGAAAACGCTGTTCGGATGAAGTACCCGAAATACCCATCAGAGTGTCCCACAGGCTGGACTGACAGCTCCAGATCAAATAAACTTTCATTCTTCAAATCTGATTCGTTTGACAATTAATAAATTGTCCGTGATTAGCATACACTGGAATGTGGAGTGTTCAATTGATAATGTGTCATTCTTATTCCTGGTTGTTTGATCTTCCACTTGTCAATACATCAACTCTTTCATCCAAACCAAACACACAATACACATCATGCCTCGTTTCCTCCGTCGTCCCACTGATTGGTCTCCTGTCTCTCCTGACATCTCGACACGGCGGGAGGAGGTTCTCAGAGCGTGAACTGTACCAGGAGGTGTTAACAGCTCCACCAGAGCAGATTCTGTCAGTCGCTGCACCTTGACCCAGCTTAGGCCTGAAGGACAGTCAGCTTTCCCGCATTAATCCATGGACCGGGGGATGTGGAGGGGATTTGTGTCTCGTGGGGGACAGGACAGGACAGGACAGGACAGGAGGCTGCTGTTGGAGCAAGCAGCATCACTGCTCAGCGTTTAATGGCCACTGTGCAGTATCTCCCTGCTTCCTCCCCCTCTGACATGATGAGGAGCTTATTTGAACAGCACTTTGCTTTGATGGGTTTGGATGTGAGCCAGTGGAGGCTGTGATCACGGCGGTGGCAGCACCGCTGTAAATTACCTCTGAAGCCCCCCGGTGTACATATGCATCACACCATGTCTCTGATTGAAATTGAATTTTTGAAATTAAATGGCGGCGAATAATCTGTCTTTTGTGATGTTGGCAGAGTAACGTCCAGGAGCACGTTACGACGTGTACTGTTGTACCAGCGCCTGTCCGACGCATTGACCTCTGAATGAAACGCTGCTGGGGGACGAATGTTTCACCAGTTTTCACAGATGCAAAACAATGCGTTTGTTTCCATCTTCAAAGTATCTGCGGTGTGGAATTGCATTCGGATACGGATATCATTTTAATAGCATGCCTTCATTTGCTTTGGCGGCAGATCGGTGCAGATTTGGCGAGGGCTCGTTGGCCTGATGGCGGTTGTCATAAACACTGACTCGCTGGTTTTGTGCATCTTGCAGGGGTGGAACAGTTCTGACAACTCGAAAGACTGAAAATTGCCAGTTTTTGTTTGTGCGTGTGTCGTCTGTCTAAATCTAGTGATCAAAAACAGTTTAGTCCCTGAAGACGACAGGGTAGCGGCCGTCTGTCACGGCCTTTGTGCAGTCCCGTGGATCACGGCGCCTGTTGGGGGATGAGGGGGTGTGTGGCAGCCTGGCTGGAAGTGTCTTCCAGGGACGTCTCAGAGCCTCGCTCTCCACCCAGAGTTCCTCCACAGCAGCAAAAGGCTGTGGAGCTGAAGCCCGGGGGATGAAGTGAGATCTGGACCAGATCCACGGTTGAAACTCCCAACTTTTTTTTTTCTAACTTAATACTTCTCTGAGGATTAAGAAAAATACCCCCGCCGACAACAGAAGGAGTTCAACAAAGGCGTCTCTGCCAGCAGCAGTTTTCTCAACAGTGCCAAAAGGACACGGGTTATTTTTTTTTTGTTTACTTGCCCAAGTTTTTGCAGCTTTTTGTTTTTCTGCGTACTCCCACTCCATCTCCACTGCCTGAGGCGACGTCCACACTCGCACTCTTTAGTTTGAGAAGGCATCACTTTGCTACGTTCACACCAGGCGTCCACGCTTCTGTGGAGACGTCTGTAGAAGCTGCTGCCCCTGTTTAGTCTAAAAACTCTGAGGCTTCTTAGAGTTGGTTTGAGCAGAAACTCCGTCTTTTGGAAACTGTGATGAAGACGTTCACATTCTCGTTCTTATTAAGTGTTATCAGTGGACGCTCAGGGGAAACAGCATCAATAATCCCAGCGCTCGCTGACGCTAACATTTCCTCCTCATTGTTAGTCCAAACAAAGAAGCCCTTTCTTACCCGTCTCTCTGGACTGAGATCATATTCATCTGAGATGACTCAAGAGTTGTGGTTGATATTTGTCTCGAAACACCTGTTTTCAGTACAGGACTATAGTATTGTGTGTATGTGAAAAGACTTCGAGGTACTCGTACTACATGAAAGACTTGAGGCAGAACGATTCCGTTTAGAGTTGGATAAACAGCTGGTTGGATGGTACGGTGTCGGCTGGTGGTGGTGGCCACACTGGTACAGTGTACTACTTTTAAAAGGCAGGGACTGGTAGCTCGTGTGTGTGTGTGTGTGTGTGTGTGTGTGTGTGTGTGTGTGTGTGTGTGTGATGAGCCAGGACGCCCGGGTCAAATTGACTTGTCTGTGAAGTGGCTGAGGAGAGATGGAGGTGCAGGCGGAGGAGGTAGAACAGGAGAGGTAATTGTGGCTCAGGGGGGTTGGGGGGGTGGAGGTGGAAGCGTCTGTGATCTGACAGGAACAGAGGAAGAGAGAAGCTTCCTCGCTCCAAACTGCTGTCGACTCTCAGCAGGAGGCGCCGTAAGAGAAAAGGGAAATATTGACCCAAGGTGGTCGGACTCATCCTGCTCACAGAATGAATAGAAGCTCTGTTCAGACCTGCTGCTCCACCGGTGATACCAGCCACTCCTCCACCTCAAACAAAGACCTTGTGTGTGGGTTATCAGCTAAAACAGTAACGCAACCCCATGAAAAAAAAAAAAAAAACAGCCTCTCATCCATCTGATTTTGTTGAGCAGAGTTCCAGTCCGGGGTTTAGGGCTGTAGAACTCGAGGAGCGTGGATGATGAGAGGATCATCAGAGGGGCGAGAAATGAAATGAAACCAGAAAAACCTGTTACACTCAGAGAGGAACAAAGGAAGAGAAACCATCTCTCGCTCTCTCCGACATGTCGTCGCGTGGTATCACTGCGTAACGTCCCACATTACAGCTGCTCACAGCCCAAGCCCACCGCAGCAGCGCCGACCCCACCCCGTCTGACCCAGAAGCAAACATAATCTGCCGCTGGGCGGATTAGCAGGCGACCACAGCAGCATGGAAACGAGGTTAGACCGCCAGCGTTTCAGAGAGGCTCGCCGTTATCCGCTAATCCCTCCATCGAGGTCAGCGGTAGAAAAACAGCTGGACCCGCGTGGGTCTGGATTTCACTGCCCTCCGAAACGTCCCAGTACGACTCGGTGGTGTCGTCCCATTGTCAATCAATCAATCAATCAATCACATTTTATTTGTATAGCCCATATTCACAAATTGCAATTTGCCTCATAGGGCTTTAACAAAGAGTACAGGGTGTGACATCCCCTGACCTCTGACCTCTGACCTACACCCTCAGCAAGCGTGAGGTAAAACTGGCCAAAAAAACACACCTTTTAACAGGGGAAAAAAACGCAGAAACCTCTAGGAGAGACTCATGTGACGGAGACGTTAAAGACAGGCAGGTTAGGAAACATCCAAACAGGCGTCCGTCACCTGACACCCTCAGCGTGTGTTTTTTCTGGGTCGCTGTGCAAACACTGACTGACCCCTGACCTTTCCTCATCAGTTAAATAGACCACTCAAAGGCTGCATTAAATTTAATGAGGCTCACGCTGCCGGGTGATGAGTTGCATCCCTCCCCCCTCCTCCTCCCACATCTGTCCTGCCTCGTTTTAGCCAAATACATGTGACACGTCAAATATGTGTTTCTATTGTCAGACATTGTGTGCGTGTGTCAGATAATCATCAACACGGTTGATGGAGACAAAACAAAACGTGTGGATTGTGGGGTGATTTCTGTATGAATAGAATGGAATGAGTTAGCAGGGGGCGTGGTGGTTGGGTGGAGGATGATTAGCAGCGCAGTGGAAGGCGACACTCCCTGTGTAGTACAACAGAGGAACGGATGACTGTGTTTGGTTGAGGCGTGTGTGAGACGACTGTGAATGTGCAGCGCGACCGGCTGAGATGGAGTCGTCTTGTCATCTGGTAAAAACCTTGTTAAGATAAATGTGAAGTCGCCCGCAGGCTTTTATCATGGACAAATTATTTTTATTTATCTATTTGTACGTTCCACGTGGCTCATCAGAGCTGTGTGTGTCTGTGTGTGTGTGTGTGTGTGTGTGTGTGTGTGTCTCTTTGTTATAAACGAGACTGCACAACAAGACATCGTCAAACATGTTGTGAAAATGAAACACTCACCTCCTATTAAATTTAACCAGATAGAAAAAAAAAATGAATTGGATTTTTGTTGATGGGATTTATACACTCCGGCAAACTGTCCCACACACACACACACACACACACACACACACACACACACACACACACACACAGAGAGACTATATATATATATATATAGACCTGAAATTTCTTTTGTTTTGTAAAATATGGCATTTGTCATTAATCAAACCTATCTCCTGGTGGAGATACCCTCATGTGACCCCAGACCAGAGCCCACCAACAGAACAAAATGGACGTTAGTGGCAGTGATTGGCCCGTTGCTTTGATTCTGACGTATCCCAGCATCTGTTAATCTAGTGCCACCAATAGGTCAAATCCTGTAACTACTGCATGAACTATCTCAGCACGTAGGTGAGTTCTGGGTTTGGTTTCCACCAAACGACAGATGAATGACTAAGCGCTCGCCGCCGGGCTGACGTGATTTCTCCTCAGAGAACATCCCAAAATGATGCAAGTCAAGTGCTTGTTAAGGACGAGTGTGCTTCAAATTAAAGGTTTTCCATATCCGAGTTCTTTAGCCCGTCTTACCCCACTTCCATTGCACGCGTGTGATTGCATCCTCCATCTGTTCCTCCAGATTATTATTCAGTCTTTTTCACTGTCGATCTCGATTACCGCCACTCGTGTCAGCACTCGCCTACGTTCTGCCTCCACAAAACTAAACATGTGCACACATTAGCTGAAAAGCCCCCCCCCCCCCCCCCCCCCCCCCCCCCGTCTTGTTTTTCAAGGTCTCGTCGAGCGGCGAGGAAAAAGCCCCCGAGGAATATCACAACGACGCGCACTGAAATTTTAATCAGAAGGAAATGGGGCGGCACAGTCTCGCCTCTTTTTAGTCTAAATTTGCACAGACGGACTCTCGCTGCTTGTCAGGTCGCTGTGCGACGCACAGAGGGCGCGAGCCTGTGACAGGAGGAGGAAAAGAAGAGTGGTAGAAGGTAGAGGAAGAGAGAGGGAGGGGGGACCTGAATACATTTTTTATATTAGGCTCCTCGTCAGCCAACAGCCTGACGGAGGATGGAATTCTAAGTTCTACTTTCATTGCGTGCAGCGTTCAAGGTCGTCTGTTTTCTACTCTGATGTCGACCTCGACTGTTGGAAACAACATGAAGGAACACTAACATGCACTCAAAGGCCTCCACTGGAAGAAAACACAAGGTTTTTATTTTTTATTTTAAGTTGGGGATTTGATTTGACGTAACCTTTTTGTGGCGTCACACTAATATACATGAGAGTTAATAATAAATAATATTGAGGTTTCATTCAACAAGTTTTTCAATGTCTCGTTTATTGCATCACATTCGTTTTCTTCTTCTTCTTTTGGTTCTGGTTATTCGGTCATAACTTCTGGACCTTTCGTTCCCGGGCCAGAACCTGAATCACTGCGATATTATTCCGTGTAAAGATATTTATCCTCACGCTGTGACGCTGACTGAAACAAATCTACCTGTGTCCACCGCACTCGTCCACTTGAAGAGGTACGAACGAGATCAGATGTCCTGTCCCGCTGTAAAACTCTGTCCTGAATAAGACAAAGATATTTACACACATACCCAGAGTCCGCAAACCAAACGTGTGTGTGTGTGTGTGTGTGTGTGTGGGGACTGTGTTTGTTATTCAGCGGTCTGATTAATAATTCAGCCTGTTTGTTGCAGTCAGCGATGCCATTTGTATTCAAAGTGTTTTACTAATTGCTTCCTCCCATCAAGCTAATTATTGCCGTTGATCCTGTACTTCCCGATGCCGAGGCGCTGGGAGTCGGTGAGTTTGCAGAAGAGGCGGCGGCTGCAGCCTTTGTGTGGCGAGCTGCAGTGCATCTGTCTGTATGTGTGCGGTTGTGTATACAGGCCTGTGTGGGGCTGTGCGTCACAGCATTGATATTCTCCTCACGGGGTCGTCAAGCATGAAATAGAAGAGTGCACTTTCTGTGGATAGACTCTCAGCAGAGCGCCGCTGGATAGCGAGAGGTTGATGCTCTGGAGAAATCGCTTCACTGACACTGATGCTGACAGTAACGGGGGGGGAGAAAAAATAAAAAAATAAACACAATCCTGTTGCATGTGCTGCACCGTCATATAACAACGTGAGACAGTGTTGTTAAAACTGCGAGGGACAAATACTGCTGCTCCATGTTACGTCTGCTTGTTTGTGTTGTGATGCTGAGATACACAGATACACAACTCTCAATGTCGACCGTTAATGAAGATTGTTGTGAATATTAATTGCATTGCAAAGGGATCCTTGCGTTGCTGATTTTCCACCTCTGCGTCGACAGGGCATGAACCGGATGGGGAGGGACGCGCAGGTCGGCCGTGACGGCGTGCGGAGGAAAGACTGGCACGACTACGAAGCAATCAAAAGAGACGCCTCACGCTCCGGTGGGTCCAGACACCGCCTCGCAGTCCCCGCTCATAAATAATGTGTGAAATATAGATGAGGAGTAGATGACATTCTCACACACACACACACACACACACAGAGTTTTTTACAATCCAGTATACTGCAGAAAGAGTCGTATACATTTACACACAACCAGAGTAACCCCACTACACTCGCACACACACACACACACACACACACACACACACACACACACACACACACACACACACTGGGACTCATTACTCCCCAGCTCTGCAGCGCTGCTGTAAATCTGTGCTGTGAATGCAGTTTATATTTGCTACAATAATCACCGGCTCTATTTTATTTCCTGTTTAGGGAAATCAGCTTCTATACAAACAGTGTAAATAATGTATGTAAATAATGTATAATGGGTTTGGTGCCCGGAAAGAGCCCCCGAAGCGGAGGATTTATTTTCCACCCGTGTTAGTTTTGGGATGGAAAGCGGGTAATTTCAGGCTTAATGAAACATGTGTGTAAATGATGTGTGTTTGCTTTGTTTTGCAGTGATCCACTGTTTCCTTTGTCTCCTTTTTTAAAAAAAATAAAATAATGATGTATAATGTAAAGCCATTTGAATTCATATGAATATTTCATCAGCGGTTTTCCTGCTGACTGGGTTATAGACGCAGCTGTGATGGGTTCATCTCATTAATGCTGAGTGGACAGGATTTTATTTAGTCTGGAACCAGGAGTTTTTCTCTGGATATCGAGTCCAAATGTCTCTGAGGTGTCTTTGTTGACACCTTGCACATGTCCTCACAGTGGAACCTCTGTCTGTGTTGTAGGTAACGGTGAACAGGGGAGGCCGTTCCCCCTGACAGACGCCGACCGCGTGGATCAGGCCTACAGGGAGAATGGATTCAACATCTACGTCAGTGACCGGATCTCGCTCAACCGCTCACTCACCGACATCCGCCATCCAAAGTGAGTCCCACCCGCTGGTGTTCGTGTTAAGGGAGGAGAGATGTGGAGACGTGAAGTGTCCGGATAAACTATTCCGCTGTGTGGAAACAGATGTTTACACAGCTGAGGTATTTGAACCTCACAGCGTTTTTAGGGTCATAGCTGATTATAAACTTTAAATATTGACTAATTGCCTATTATATGTCTACAGATTAATAGATTATTAATTAATTAATAGATTATTATTATTATTATTATTAATAGACAAATGGTTTTTCCTCATTTGTTACTATGACGTCCGCTGTAGTTGATTTCTAACAGACTGTGTAAGAACAGAGATTTACTTTTTTTATATTGGATATTTTTTTTATCCCATTTCAATCAGCCACATCAGTCATTTTTATTGACGGTGAAAAGGTGACCAGATTTAAAAAGAAAAAAAATCTCTTGGTTTTAAAACTTCCAGTAAAGTGGCCATTAAATCTCAGGCAACACCGCTCTTTTCCCACATCAAATAAATCTCCGTCACTACGCGCGGTTTGCGGCACCAGGAGCCTGCGGGCGTTTCCTCCAGCCAGAGGGCGCAGCAGGTTCTCTCACAGATTGGCTCTTCATCAACCAGAGAGGAGAAATGAATCACCTGGTCCAGTGTGGGATTGAAAACCTGCCGACTCAGCGTGGCAGATGGATGGAGCTCTTTGGCAGGTCCGATCAGACATGGAATCAAATGGACAAGAGTGTCGTATGTCTGGATGTCTCCGCCCTGCTGGAGACACATCGACCTCACATCAGCCTCAGACGATGATGTCGAGGGAAACTCTCACAGGCCAAATGTTATTTTCTGTCAGTTTGAAACTCAACGGCCACCACTCTGACCTTTGACCTTCACCTTTAACCTTCACCGGTACCAGACGTTGAGTCCACACTGCTCTGACACCAAACCTTTGAACCTTATTTACCTTTACACTCTCTCTCTCTCTGTCTCTCTCCCTCTCTCTCTCTCTCTCTGTGTCTGTCTCTCTCTCTCTCTGTGTGTGTGTCTCTCTCTCTCTCTCTCTCTCTCTCTCTCTCTCTCTCTCTGTGTGTGTCTCTCTCTCTCTCTCTCTCTCTCTGTGTCTCTCTCTCTCTCTCTCTCTCTCTCTCCCTCTCTCTCGTGCTGGATCAGTCCCAACTCATTACAACAAGCAGCGTTTGGAACAATTGTTGCAGTCATCATCCTGGCAGTCTATTCACAGGGGAGGTGTCGCTCCGCACAGAGAGGAGCTGATTACTCCACGCATCCACCTATGCACTCATACAGCGTGTTCCTGACAGCAATTATCAGTGTCATTGATGACCCCCCTACACACACACACACACACACACACCCGGTACACAAGGTGTGAAGAAGTGTTGTGTTTGCTCTGACAGCTGTGACACGACACGGGTTATTTTCTTAAAGGGAGGTTCCCACAGTGAGAAGAGGAGTCAGGAGAACAGAGGAACAGAGGAACATCCAGTGATGCCACTCCTCTTGCAGCAGGACAAACGCAGGACTCTTTCCTGGGACGATGGCGTTGACGTCTGACGCCATTTGCATATGTCCCTGTGGAGTGGAGGTGTTGCAGGACATTGGTCTCCCAGGCCCTGTAGAAAGCTAATTTATGTGGCGCCATCTTAAGGTACGGAGGAGACGCACAAGACAAAGGCCCGGTGGACTTCCAGCTCTGCTCTGACTCATTACAGGACCAAACACTTATAACACACCACAACCACTATAAATATCATCTGCTGAGCAGCTGGGGAGCTGCTCGGCCGATTCGTCAACCACCGGCCTCCAGCGCTCTCCCTCCACCTGACACGCCTCTCCCTGACCCTGCTGCCGCCGCCGCCACCCCCCCACCGCTTTCCCAATGCGTTTCTCAAGGTCTTTTCAACACATTGTTTGCGCTCTCTTCTATTTCCCATCCATTTTTATACATCTCCTGCATTTTATAAAACGTTCGTTCTCCAACACGTTCCCCACCCAGCGTTTATCAAACCAACGCCGCCGCCGTTACTGGCAACGCCTTTGGTTCATTAATTGTGGTTTGACGCTGTTGGGCGTTCCTCAGTCATCGCGAATGTTTGCGTCTCATTGTGAGGACCTGTGCGACGGCCGTGAAAGGAAAAGGTCTCGGCAGTGTAGCAGTGTGTCGGGCATTTAAAACCCTCTTCAGCAGAACAACGTTCATCACGTGACCACGAGCGTCTCTCGTGCTTCACGCGGTGACGCTGGCTGTGATTGGTCAGAGTGACATCAGAGTGACAGGTGTCGTCCTCAGTGGGTGCAGACTCACAGGTAATTAATGTCTGTGCAAACACCTCCCCCCCACCCCCCCCAGAGAAAACAGACGGTGATGGAAGGACGAGTCAGCAGGTGGGAGGCGTCACTACACTGTTGAAGCAGTGTCACCGGATTGAAAAGATTTTTTTTTGTCCACCTCACTGACAAGGAGGATGTGAAACTTTCAGGATGATGTCATCGTCTCTGCACAGCGAATGCAGACTTTCAGAGTGAAGTGTGTCCTGTTCATTTGCAGCCTTCTCTGCGTTTAATTCAAGTGATGATAGATAATGATGCTGACATCTCCTGCTCTCTTGTCTTGTTTTCGTGCCTGTGTGTGTGTGTGTGCGTGTGTGTGTGTGTGTGTGTGTAGCTGTAAGCTGAAGCTGTATGCGGAGAAGCTGCCCAACACCAGCATCATCATCCCGTTTCATAACGAGGGCTGGTCGTCGCTGCTGAGGACGGTTCACAGCGTGCTGAACCGCTCTCCTCCACAGCTCATCGCCGAGGTCATCCTGGTCGACGACTTCAGCGACAAAGGTACAGACGACTCACATACACGCACATGTACACATACACACACATACGCGTACACATACACACACGTACACGTACACACACGTACACTGAGCTTCACGTTCTCTGACTGAGATGTGTTCGGCAGCAGGGGCGGCGGCATTTCCTCACGTTCTCCGTCGCACACGCATAATAACCATTGTGAGTCATTTGTGTGTTGGTGTTTGTGACCGTCGCTCAGATAACGAGCCGCTCAGAAACAAAAGCATCAGCTACTGCAGAGGCCTGAATGTCATCTCCAGACTCTTGTATACCGCTATTGTGTAGCATATTCACACACACACGCACACACACACACACACACAAACACACACACACACACTGATGAGCCATTACTCTCCAACACAAGTGGACATTTATTCACAAGATAAGAGCAGCTATCGTTGCTAAACACGCAGCTCTGCTCCTGAGTGAGTGTGTGTGTGTGTGTACGTGTGTGTGTGTGTGTGTGTGTGTGGCTTTGCGCGCCTTTATCTGTGATTGTGGTTTGTAATTGACCACTGACACATAAATATCTGTTCTGTCGAGACACAACAGTCACAGTGGAGTAAACATCAGGATAAAACTGCTGAACGGCCTCAAACCTCCTTCAGGCTACATGGAAATCAGAGTGAACGCGGGTCTTCACCACCCCCAACCCCCTCCCCACCCCCCGAGCAGATGATGAGGCTATTGTGTGACCCGCGGCGTTGTTAGCGAGACTCGTGCAGGTTGCGGCGCGGCCTGGTTCCAGGCAGCAGCCTCATCACTCTGCACTGTGGAGTTAATGCACGGCTTTGATCTCTTACATAATAAATCAGAGGGCGTAGCGGCGCATCGCGGCCTGATGATGTCTGAGTGGAGGCGAGAACCTGATATTCATCATGGAGCCTGGTTCGCAGCCGCAGCCTGACGCATCATTTCCTGTTCGCGCTCCGTTTCCTGGGAGATTCAATCATTCGCCTGAGCTGTGTGGAAGCAGGAGGAGGAGGAGGAGGATATGAAGGTGTATTTTTACTGACCCTCTCCCTCGCCGCCGCTCCGTGACGTCCCGCCGCCCCGCGCTTACCCCGCCGCCCCGTCACAGTAATTGACGCTGTTTTGTTTTGGTGCCTCACAGTCGACGTGAGGCGACACAAACAACCCAGGAGCTGTTTTTTTTTTCAGGCCGCACTGACATTTTGTGAGGTGCTAATCACGATCTGCTGGCGGTGTTGTGTAATTACAGCCCTGCTGCCGAGCTCTTTCTGAAATCATAATTAACACAGCGCTGTCGCTCTGACTCCGGGGATACCTGCTGATTTCTGTTGGTTTGTCGGTTGCTGTTGTGTGTCTTCTGAGCTGTTCAGTACAAGTCCAGTGGTTTTCATGTGACTGACTGACGCTAACGCCTTGAACGCACAAAAGGTCACGACAAAAGGTCGCAACTGGAATCAGTGATGAAGTAATCATGGCTTCTATCTAAAAGGTCAAAGGAGAAATTTACTCTGCCGTGATGTTCTGCAAAAAAAAGAAGAACCAGATTCAAACCCAGGAGCCACGTGGTTTGAAGAAAAGTCTTTCGTCCGCTCAAGGACGGCGTCATATTTCCCTGTTATTTCCCGTGTTATTGGGCGCCGGCGCTTTCGCAGTTTCATTAACCCGGGGACGGAGCCAGTCCAGATGTGTCCATCATGATTAACTGTCGTCTGTCAGCGGGACCGGTGTGTAACGCTGCTGTGTCACCTGCTGCGGTGGAAACACGCCGCCCGCTCCACATCGATCGGCCAGTTATTCACTTCCCCCTTCGCCGCTTGACGGGAACAATTCCACGTTTCCTCGTTTGGGAATTTCAACATGAGAGAAATGAGACCCGGATTCAGTTCCCCACTGTTTGTGTCTCGTTAAGAGATGAAAGTGGTGATTAGTTGTCGCTGCCAGTTTGAGACGGTTTGTTGTGTTTTTAATCGTTGTTATTGTGTTTTCGCTGGAAGAATGAAAGAAGAGGCAGGTGACGGACTGGACCAATCACAGCACTCGGAGGAGGAGTGGTGGTGTAATGAGAGAGAGAGGGAGAGAGAGAGAGAGAGAGGAATTAGGAGGGTGCTTTAAAGGGGAATTAAGTGATTTATGACTTAAGTATAAAACCATATCAGTGAAAGGTCGACAGCCACAGATCAGCATCACGCCTGACGACGGCCTGGATCAGACCAAAGCGTTAAAGTCACCTTCAGGGTGAGGTGAATAAAACAGGTGATTTAGGCCGAGCTCCAACAGACACTGTCATGATGGAGTCGTTTATTCACGCACACACAGACACACACACACATTCACGGCTTTTGTTTTGTTTTGTGTTTGTTTGAGTCGGAGGTGAAAGTGGCGAGAACCGGACCTCGTCGGCAGAGAATTCAGTTCCCCACTGTTTGTGTCTCGTTAAGAGATGAAAGTGGTGATTAGTTGTCGCTGCCAGTTTGAGACGGTTTGTTGTGTTTTTAATCGTTGTTATTGTGTTTTCGCTGGAAGAATGAAAGAAGAGGCAGGTGACGGACTGGACCAATCACAGCACTCGGAGGAGGAGTGGTGGTGTAATGAGAGAGAGAGAGAGAGAGAGAGAGAGAGAGAGAGAGAGAGGAATTAGGAGGGTGCTTTAAAGGGGAATTAAGTGATTTATGACTTAAGTATAAAACCATATCAGTGAAAGGTCGACAGCCACAGATCAGCATCACCTCTGACGACGGCCTGGATCAGACCAAAGCGTTAAAGTCACCTTCAGGGTGAGATGAATAAAACAGGTGATTTAGGCCGAGCTCCAACAGACACGTGTCATGATGGAGTCGTTTATTCACGCACACACACACACACAATCACGGCTTTTGTTTTGTTTTGTGTTTGTTTGAGTCGGAGGTGAAAGTGGCGAGAACCGGACCTCGCCGGCAGAGACAGACCTCCTTGTTGAAGGAGGTTGGAGAAGGTCAGTTCAGTCTCTGGTGCTGGTGCTGATGCTGAGTATCAGTCGTGTTACTTACATTTCAGCTGAGGGACGACGGGGACCAGTTAACGACCAGTTAACGACACACAGATACCTGCTAAAGCTGCCCGGCTACAGTCAGTGATGTGCATCGGCTGGGTGGGGGCGGGATGGGGGGGGGGCGATGATGGTGATGGGAGGTCAGCTCACTCTTCATTAGGCTGTAATTGAATTTCCTCGGCTCATGCCGGGAGGATGCTCTGGCTCTGGCTCTGGCTCTCCCTGCAGGGGGGTGTTGGCTCCATCCAGCCTCACAACCTCCTCCATACTTTTCAAGGTTAGCGCCGCTAATGGGCTGCGTTCACCGCCGAGTCTCCTCTGCTCGCCATCTGTGGCATCTGCATGTCGGGCCACGTAGCCCGTAACTGTTTGAAGGGGGGGGGGGGGGGGGGGGGGGAAGGGGGGGGGGGGTTGAAAAGTTTGCCTAACTTTAAATTTTTTAATTTGCAGTCCAGATAAAAAGAAAATCATTTTTTCTGCCACTCATACAAACGCTGGGTCTTTAATTTCCATTTAATAGAATCATCTTTTCATCACTAATTAACCAATTAACCGGTCTGTTGTGTTCGTTTTGCATTTTTTTTCACTTGTGTCCTTCACAGATTTTTATTTCTTTTGTGCTGCTCTTTTCATCGTCCATAAAGAGCCACATTCTCATGCAAAGCGGATGCTGAAATTGGAGTTTTGCGAATGTGCGGAATGAAGCAGCCTCATTTCATTACCAACAAACTGCCTTCATTTTATTATCTTCTTCTTCTTCTTCCCTCTCTCTCTCTCTCTCGCTCTTCAGTCATGTTGCGCTTTAATTTTTTGCTCCATAATTTCGTTTCCGCTAATAAAGCTGTGTTTTTTGTTTTGTTTTGTTTTTTTCCGAGCCAGGGGGGAAAGGTGATGTGTTTTCACACAAGAGGCTGCACAAAGCAGCGGAGCAGGTTATCATGTTGTAGCAAGTGTTTATTTTCCCCTCCGTTTTAATTAGAGTGCACTTTGGAGCTGAGTGTTGATCTCCGGGGAGACTGACTTCATTAGCACCTGTAAGTGTCCATGCATGTCAGTGGGAAAGAAGGGATGGAGAAATAAAGGCTTGCCGGGGTGGTTTTAAACAGAGTGTTTGGATTTTGAACGTTGTTTTGTTGTTTTCATATCGACATAAAGTTTAACTTGTAATTTTAGGACAAATGAGGCTTTAGCCAGTGATGGTCTTGGTTTTGTTTTGTTTCCATAATCAGTATGATTATTATTATTATTTCAGTTGAAGTGAGTTTTACATTGAGAATTGGGGCTGCTCCCTGAGGAGCAACATTAGCATCTTTAATAGCAGAGAGAAAAAAAGTTCAATAAAAAAAACTGGCATCCTCCCAGCGTAATGTGGGCAACGAAAGCACCACAACAATCATCAACACAATTTAACCTTTACGCAGGAGGCTGAAGGGAAGAGGAGGAAAACATGGCCAATGAGAAAAGACCATGACAAGGCAGGACGCTGTTTTTAAATAAATAAATATACAAATATGTATGATGCATGGTGATGTCCACCATCTTCTCGTCTCCCGTTTGTCTCCGTCTCCTCTCGTCCTCTCTGCTCGCCGTCAGTTTGTCTGAACTTACACTCATTCACCCTCGTGTTTGTTGTGTTCAGTTTTTTTTTTAAAAAATGTGAATTATTTAGCGCTCGCTCCTGCATCATTTATTGCGACACTTAAAGAATGCAAAATGTTGGAGATTTACATTCCTAACAGCTTCCGAGTGCAGATGTGTTCTAAACTCCTCGCATCATCCATCACGTGGCTGTGCTTCATTAATATTGTACCACAAACATCGCAGTAATTATCGTGCTATCTGAAAGGCCTCTTACACGCTCGACTGGCACCACGGTTCTGGTTTTGACAGTACAGTGTAAAGCTACTGTTTTCTTCCACTGTAAACAAACCAGCAGGTGGTCATAGAGCAGAGACCTGGCAGGGCAGCAGCGTTTACATGCACGTTTGCTAATGTTAATTATTATTATTTATAATTATGACAAAGCCGTTAAGTCCATAAACTCTGCAGTGATGTGAGCAGAAGCTACTGGAGAAAAATAATAACGACTCTGTCTCCAACACTAACCGTCCCCTGGGTATGTGAGTGTGTGTGTGTTGCGGGGGTTGGGGAGGGGTTTTGAGGGGGGGGGTTGGGGGGGGGGGGGGGGGGTTTACAGCAGTTGACAGCAGAGTCACTTGACAGGGTGAGGTTTCCGAGTGAACACAACATCAGTGGCGCCTGTTAACAGTGACTAACAGCGACTCTGCCTCCGTAGCTCTCACCGTCTGTTTGGCCTCTTTTCCTCCACCGAATCGCTGCTTCCATTTCCTCTCATCCGCCGCTCCTCTGTTGCCATCAATCATTTTGGGAAGTAATAAAAACTTGGCATGGAAAACATGTTTTGGATGTTTTCTTGCTTTGCCTGTCACACATGACTGTACAGAGTCTGACGTGCTCCGGTTAGTTCCTCTGACAACCTCCAGTCCAATCCGGTCCTGTTGTGCTCTGACAGCAAGTGGATGAACGGGAACATGCATACACGTAATTATCATTCACTATACGTGTACAGTATATGCAGTATATTTATTTATACATCGATTTATTTATTATATATAGTACATGTATATCAGTTACATAGTGAGATAGAGCCTTATTAGTAGTGTGTGTGTGTGTGTGTGTGCGTGTGTGTGTGTGTGTGTGTGTGTGTCCGTCCTCTCGCTTATCAATGTGCTGCTTTCATCATTTTACGACGTGACATGGCAAACTGCACGTCTGTAATACATCTGCTACCACTGCCTTCGTCGCCGTTTAAGCTGTGTGTATTATGTGTGTGTGTGTGTGTGTGTGTGTGTGTGTGTGTGTGTGTGTGTGTGTGCGGGTGTGTGTGTGTGTATTATGTGTGTGTGTGACCCCCCCCCCGCCCCTCAGAGCAGCTTCTATCATCACAGACTCTCCCTCAGCATCCTTTTCTGTTTTAATGACGCTTGCGGAACAGCGGCTTCAGATGTTTCCAATCCGCCGCTGGACAAAACGGGAGGAGGCGCGGTGGCGTTCTCACCAGCAGACGACTGTTTCGCAGGAATAAATGAGCAGCTTGGCTCTTTGGTGTCACGCCAAGACTTCTGGGAAGTAATCCAGCACCTTGGAAGACAAGATGTGGAAGTCATATTGGATCCACAATAATTTGAGGTTAATTGAATTGAAAATCTCCCCCCGCCACCCCCCATTGAAGGGGGGGGGTGAAGAAAAGTATGTGCAGATGTGGCTATGGGTGTTTTTCCGGTGTCTGAACTGAAAGAGCACTGCTGCCCTCTTTGTTTAGTTGTAATGTTTGTGATTGGATTGTAATTAATGCCTCAGAGGAAGGCGCGGTGAATCGCTGCAGCAGAAACAGATGGAGATCAGCGACTGTGCGGCGGTTTGGTAAATGGGGGTCTGCGGGAGTGACCCGAGCAGCGGCGGTGTCTGAGTCCTCATCATGTCGTGGACGCCACGTTGTAATAATGACTAATGTGTTTGCCAACGTCAGCCGGCCCTCATTAGTGTGATTTATAGTCTCGCCGATTCTCGGTAACCCAGTGGAGCCGCATTCCAATTTATTCCGGTCAAATTAACTATTCACAATTAGACACGGTAACCTTTTCCGGCTCCGCTCGCCGCCGCTGAATGGGCGGTACATGCAATGCTAATGTTCGCTGTTTCATCTCGCCGGCAGTCATTAGGCAGGTTATGTAAGAATCACCCCGCGCAGGTCAAGAGTTTAGCCTAAATCAATCTCCTATTGGTTACTGGCTAATGGGCGGATTTATTGCTGTGTTGTGAAGGTGAAGGCTCGCCCTTGCCTCTGAAGGTGGCACCCACCCTCTGGAGTCCCTCAGGGTCACGACCTCACAGCGCCAAGTCATTGTCATACAGTCATTTATAACTTGAATACTTTGACTTCACTTTGTGTATCGGGGGTCTTTTCCCACAAGTGAGTCGACATTTTTGGAAAAGTGACTTATTGTGCAGTGTCTCCACTGTCACAGTCCGTCCGGCGCCGGAGCAGCTGTGGACCGGGCTGATGGCGCTCACGCCTGGCAGGAACAACGCGCTCAAATATGCTGAGTGTCTGCTGCAACTGGACGGTCATGAATTTGGATGTGTCGCCAAATGAGTGTGCGTGACACGGTGCTGTATATATAACGGAGGGGTATAAATTTGTTCGCCGTCAGAGCCACTTCATCATCTCTGATTTGATGATGGAAGGCAGTGTTGCAAACGAACGAGCAGGATTGTTTTATTGCGTTATTGAAATCAGACTGATGAAGTGCGTGTCTGGACGTGTCGTGTGTTTAATTTGATGGATTAGCCCAATGAAAACGTTCCCATCTGCTTCTTTTAACCGTGTGTAATATCACAACATCTACTTTTACAGGCCATGTTATCCATGTTATATGGGAATGTGGATGTATATAACAACAACAGTTACTCAGACGTTCCTCTGATCTGGATGTAAACAAGCTTCAGAGGCCTGTGTGACACACACACACACACACACACACACACACACACACACACTCCTCACTCTGCTGCTGATTACTGCTGTATTCTAATGCGGTCTGCTCGGATCTGTTCTGGTCCCAACACGCCGGTGTGCACTGACTTGTCAGAGCCCGTGATGGTGAAGCTCGATGTTTGGCCTTGAGGGGACGAGCTGTCATTTACTCAAGCTCATTAAAAAAAATAAGTCGCAGGAGAGGGAGGGGAAAGATGGATGGATGGATGGATGGATGGATGGATGGATGGAAGGAGTGGGCGGAGAGAGAGGGAGGGTGAGCTGGTCCTGCTGTCCTCAGTCCCTCTGCTGTCTGTTGGGATCTGGACGAGTTCTCCCAGGAGCCAAACGCTGCCAAACAGAATCAAAACCGAAGAAGAAGGAGCTGAACGTTGGAGGAATGAGGGGGAGACGGAGGAGAGGAGGGACATAAAGGAGAGTGGGAGAGAAGCAGGGTGGCGGCGGCGGTGGCGGCGGCGGCGGCGGCGGTGGCACCAGAGTGCAGAGATAAAAAGACAGTTTATCCTGTGAAGGTTGGACGGAACGCTGCCTTTTCCCACCGTCCTCTCCTCTGATACTCAAAATCCAATTAGTGCATATGTTAGAGGGGGGTTCCTCAGTGACAGAGGCCCATTTGTAAGAGGTATTATCAATGACTGAAGTCATATTTTATTCATGTCCGCCCCGGCTGCCCACATTCAGAAAAGAATGCTCCTTTTTTTTCTCCTCGCTGCTAAATAAACTTTGTCAGTGGCGAAGTTTAGCGACGGGTGCAGAGAGGTTTCTGGGAAGAGCGTTGCAGCGTTGTAGCGATGTAAAGTTTCTATCATAAAAGGCGTAATATAAATATGATTTACGCCGTCATAGCTTCAGCTGCATTCCTCAGTATGGCCCCTGCCAGGGGAAATATATGGTGCAATCATGCAGTTTGGTCAAGAAGAATAACAACACCATTTATCAGCGTGACTCAGCGAAACGAGGGAGGAGGCATCGGAAATACCCGCGCCGTGTGGCGAGCTGGAACATAAACATCGCCAGACTGTTGCATTAGCATTTAAAAACTCTATGGTGGTTTGATCACCTGGAGCTGGAAGGTGCTACCGCTTCCAGATGATCTGACGTGAGCTGGAGGAGCAGTTATCGCCTTGGTAACACCACTGGCTTTAAGAGGAGAGGATACGGATGCTGTTACTGTGATGTACGACTATAAACAAGAGACGAGGCTAAAAGCCACTTCCTGTATTATTGCTGTGGTTCGCCACTGTCATCACAAACATGCACTCTTTGATTCCCTGTTACAGGAAAACGTCTTTGTTATGTTTCTGTACAATCTGCTTTTCAAGAATCTGGCCTGTTCAGTCTTTGTCCAGCTGTTTGGCTTAAACACGACGCGTACGGCCAAAGGATCTGATCAAACACGGGGACGCGTGATAGAGCCAGAGCGCACTTATAAAAATATAGATATCATCTATTCTCAGTGGTGCGATCATACAGCTGTGGTCGGAGTCCCGAGAGGACGACTTGATTCAGTCCATCACCAGCTGCGATGCTAAAGTTTGTGACTCTGTGCTACGCTGAGATTTCAAGCTGCGTTAAACCTTCAGTTAGTTTCGGATGGCGATGGAGACGATGAATGTCCTGAGTCAGATCTGGTGTTGTGGGGCAGTTTGTGTGAACGATGGAGATCCACAGCCACTGTAGATGATATGAGACGTGTGTGTCTGCGGGAGACGACAATACGTCACAGTTAAAGTGTCTTTTTTTTTTTTTTACATGCATCTGTTGTTGCGTTGTCAAGGTGGAAAACATTGCGTCTCGGACCGTTCTTGGCCATATGGTGCTAAATCAAGACTCTTCAGACAAGATGCCTTTAAAATGCAAATGAATTTCAGCACAATGTTCAGCACTGAAACCGAAACAGGAAAAAACCCGATGGATGGTGTCAGACTGATGCCGATGGGTGGATGGATGGATGGATGGATGGATGGATGGATGGATGGATGGGTGGGTGGGTGGCTGGATGGATGAATGGATGGATGGATGGATGGACGGGCGGGCGGGCGGGCGGATGGCTGGGTGGGTGGATGGATGGATGGATGGATGGATGGATGGATGGATGGATGGACTTACCAACCATCCATCCATTTTATGTTGGTTCTTTAAGTCACCGCCTTATTACAGTGATTATTTAAACCTGCGCTCAGAGAGTGAATAATGAAACGTGTCCTTGACTCCAGCTCCTGCTTCTTTTTTAAAGGTGTTTTTTATGGAACTGTCAAACCTGACCTGACGATGGAGCAGAGAGATTCACTGATGCCATTCAGAGCAGAGAGATTGGTGAAAAATGTGTACATGTAGCTCTTTGATGTGATTGATTGATTCTTTCTCTCAATTTCTGCTTTGCCCCTTTCTTCTGCATCTCCATGCTGCCTCACCTTCCTGTACGTTCCACTGCATCTGCTGTTGGTTCACATGGAACTGTCGACTTTGTTGACATCCTCCTCCTCCTCCTCCTCAGGAGATTCACGCTGCTGCTGCAGCTTGTGAGCTGTCAACAGCTTTGACTTTCTACAGGAGTTTTACAGAAGCTATTGAAAAGGCCTCGTATCATTTATTCTGCCACAGTCAACTGGACAGATGATTGGGCGGAGCAGGATCTTCAGTTCGGCGTTGTGAGTCTTGTCTGGTGAAATGTTGAGCATATTGGCAGTTGTGTATTGGCAGTTGTATATTGGCAGTTGTAGGGGACATTCCGTCAGATGGCTGCAGTAAGGATGTTCAGTGATAAAAACAGAAAAAACACAAAAGTGCATGAAAATAGAAAGTTTTCCGCAGTATGAGTGCTGAAGGGACACATTTGAGTGTGGAGCATGTGGCCCGAGCAGATGTCCTGTTTGATGGTAGCAGCTTCACATTGCCAGCAGATCCTCATTTACCTGATGCTGCGCACACAGTCCCTCACTGGGGTTTGAATCTTTCTCCTCCGTTTCTAAATTCCGCTTATGTCTGTCTCCCTGCAGAGCACCTGAAGATGGCGCTAGAAGAGTACATGGTGCGGCTGCCCAAGGTTCGCATCCTGAGGACCAAGAAGCGTGAGGGGCTGATCAGGACTCGCCTGCTGGGAGCCGCTGCAGCTCGAGGAGAAGTCATCACCTTCCTGGACTCTCACTGTGAAGCCAACGTCAACTGGCTGCCGCCGCTGCTCGGTGAGAACATGCCCAGATCCAGCTTCTCTCCTGACAGGAACCCGATCCAGACAAAACGTCTGCAGCTGCAGCCGCCTGATAGGCCGAGAGAAATACATCCCAGATAGTCAGTGTTGTCTGAGGTTCTGTGAACAGGCCTCAGGAAGAGCGTTCTTCTTAGAAGGTTACATTGAAAGTCACCATCTGCTGTTCTGTGCTGTTTACCTCCCCGTGCCCTTCTCTGCCCGTCCCTCAGACCGAATCGCCCAGAACAGGAAGACCATCGTGTGTCCGATGATTGACGTCATCGACCACGACAACTTCGGCTACGAGACGCAGGCGGGCGACGCCATGCGAGGAGCGTTTGACTGGGAAATGTACTACAAACGAATCCCCATCCCCGCCGAGCTGCAGAAGGACGACCCCAGCGAACCCTTTGAGTGAGTGCGCTTATTTTCCGACACGTTCCACAATTTGTCGCGTAATTGTGTGCTGATTGTGTTATCGCTGGTGCCGGTTTGTTTATCCTCGGATGCAAATCATAATCATCCATCTCGGGCCTCGCTCCAGTTTTTTCACCCATCTCCTCCACCCGAGGGCCCAGTCATAGATCCGCAGTTAAATGGACGTGTCCCATTAGATCCCCTAGTTTCAGGACTCACACACACACACACACGCAGAGTGCAAACAGGGCTAATAGCTTTTGACCACAGTGACATTCCTGGGCACTCAGCATATAGATAGATAACCTCTAAGTAAAGGAGGCCAGAGAAGATAAACTATTCTCAGAGACAGACTCGGCTATTAAGGCCAAATAAGTCCGCATGTGATGCCAGACACTCCATTTGTGCGACTCCAGGGATTAGTTTGACAACATTCCTCTGCCTTTGGATGCCAGAGGCCATTTGAGGTGTCCTGGGAGATACAGTAGGACTCGTCAGGCAGGCGGCTGTGCTGCAGGAAGATAAGGAATGAGCTGCTGAACAATCAGAATCAATCCTCATTTTGGGAATTAGTCTGCGCTTCTTGCCCAACGAAACGACCTTCATCAGTGCAAATCTAATTTGAGTCGCAAAGATTTTCGTTTTCATCCTGATTGACATTGCCGCAGCGCGGAATGAGGCGCGGTGGGATGACAAAATCTATCTCGGGGGTGTGTGTGTGTGTGTGTGTGTGTACTTGTGTGCGTGTGTGGCAGAATGATTTTATCTCTTCACGTGTTCCTGTCACTCCGTCTTTCTTGCACTTCCATCATCTCTCTCTTCCTTTCTGCTCTGTTCTTTCTTTTTTTCTTCTTCTTCTTCCTGTCTCTGTCGTCCTTCCTTTGGGCCTCAGCGTCTCATTTAACCGTGAGCTCAGGCTTTAACTGCGTCTCTTCCCAAGGTCAACAGACTGAACTGGACGACGTCGACGTCGGCATTTCAAATTAAATCTACGTCAGGAGTCAGAATATTTGTGGATCGTTGGAGTGAAGTCCATTCGCTGTTTATTACTTTCACCTTATATAAAACACAGACTTTATAAGAAACATCTAAATGAAGTATAGCGCAGGATAATTCACGTCTTGTACCGGTCGACGTGAGCCGTTATATAAAACTTTTCTAGTACAGAATAAACCAACTCTATAAGCACATGTTCCAGTCAGTAATGGAAAAGTAGTCAGGCTTGATACATGGCCCTGAGGGACGGATAAACCCACTATTTTACTCCTATTGTGTTTTAGTTCTCCTCTTGTTTTCACAACCGTTGAAGCCGAGTTCAATCAGCGCTGGTCAATATTAATTCAGTGGAGCTGCACACTGGCTGCAAGCAAAAGCACTACACTTGTATTATATTGCCAATCCAATTTACCATTGTGTTTGCAATGTGAAATCCTTTTTTTTTTTGGTGGGGGGGGGGATAATGGAATTTAAAATCAGAATGTTTGAGAAGGTAATTAAAGCCGTTCAGAGCTGCACACTTTTCTTTAAAGGACTAAAAGAAATGAATGTTTCAGAAACGTGGCTCTGTGTGTTTGTTGTCGTTTGTTGTCGACATCATTCAGGTCGAGTACGAGCTCCACTGACCGTTTGTCTTTTTCTGTCTTGTTGTTTTTATTTGAAAATAGAAGAAAATCTAAAATAAAATATAGAAGATAGAGCAGGTAGCTCCTGGGCAGCAGCTAAACAGAGTGGTTGCTAAGCAACACAGGGGCCGCGGTGTCGGTGGTGACTTCACCTCTGCACAGAATCATTTTAAATGAGCTGTTAATTGGCGACTTTTGTTTCGTGGCTCGGTGGTCGACAGGAAGAGGAAGTATGAGGAAGTAAGGATTGGTTTTGCGATGGAAGCGAAAGGTGGTTTTAGAGATACAACAATATTACAACGTTTCAAACAAACTGTATCATTGTATAAAAGCTGTAACACGGAGTAATCATATCAAACTGTTTATTAGTTGTGGTTAAATGATCCTTGTGTTCGCTTGCCGCAGTGTTGAAAGAAATTCAGTGTGTGTCTGTTTGTGTTACCGGTGGTGGACCACTCAGACTCGCTGTTGTTTGAAGTCAGTCGGTCGCTGCGTCCTAACGGAGAGAACGGGTTATGTTTTTATGTTGGCGAGCGCAACTTTCCCCTTTGTCCTTGTTTGAACGATCACACAAAACCATCTGTGTGTATCTGCAGTCATAAAAGCACCGAGTGGACTTTCTTCAAATAAAGGCAGTGCACTAAAAACTAATTAGGGACCATATTGTGTTTCCCGTCGTGCTGAGTTTCTGAACATCTGAAGGATCTTTACAAAAGATCCCGCAGTTTGTATGTGGATAAAGAGACCAAAAACACACTCTCTCTCTCCCTCTCTCTCTCTCGCCCGCTGTCTGTGTCTATATGTGGAGTCTTTAATTGGAGGCTAAATTGGGATTTGGCTGTTGGACGCACCATCAGAGACACATTGACATGGACGTGGACGTCTTAATGGATATTCTGACGCTCTATCTCTCCACATTATTATGTATGAAGCTGACAATCACATTTATTTACGACTTAATTGAGGGAGCTGGCCGCGTCTCTCTGCTTCATTCCCGACATTCCCGACTGAGTTCACAATTCATCCATTTTCATTTGCTGATCTGAGGTCAGAGGGCTGCAGGCTGAGCAGGATGTTGAAGACATCCCGGTCAGGTCCCGAGGTGTTCTCACCCGGTGAGTTCCGGGTCGACCCCGTGGTCTGCTCCCAGTAGAGCCCGGCTGGAAAACTTCCAATGAAAGGCGCCCAGGAGGACGCCTGACCCTCCATCGTACCTGACTTCTCTCAGCGAGGAGGAGCAGCAGATCTTCTCCGAGCTCCCTCAGGACGTCTGAACCCTTCACCCGGTGTCTGATGCAGAGCCCAGCCTCGGATTATTCCACCCTGGACTCAGGAGCAGCGCAGAAGAATCTGTCCTGGGACGGATTAGATAACGGGAATAATAGTTAATAAGTGTTAATTTTGTTAATATGTTCATTTTCTGCAACTTGCGAGTGCCATCATATTCACGTCTTTATTTTCAGCTTTCAAACAAAGACAATCTCTCAAAACCTTGTGGTTTTATTTATGGCTGTATGAATGTGTACTAGTCGTAATGTTGTGTATCTGTTGTGTCCCGCAGGTCGCCGGTGATGGCAGGCGGACTGTTCGCCGTGGACAGGAAGTGGTTCTGGGAGCTGGGAGGATATGACACGGGTCTGGAGATCTGGGGAGGAGAACAGTACGAGATCTCCTTCAAGGTAAAAAATTAAAACGACAACACCACAACAAACTGCTTTACGGTCAACAACAAACTTTACAAGCTTTCCCGTCCCTCATGACTGGAGCTGGTGACGTGTGGCGTTCTGGTGTCTTCTGACATTGACTTGTGTTCAGTGATGTTTGTCCGGATGTTCTGCTCATCCAAAGCCCTTCAGCGGAATAAAGAAAAGCCCCGGTGAGGAAGTGACTCGTCCTCCGCTGTGGTTTCAACCTGTGTCTCTGTGATTTTGAGCCAAACTCACTCGGAGGAATCTCGACATTAATCATACTCAGATCTCGATATTAGATTACGCTTTTGTCTGCTGGTTCAGCATGAATTATTCCGCGGTGTAGCCATAACTGTGTATGACTTGGCCGGCATGTTAAGAACCCACCCCACCCCACCCCCCTCCTGTCCGCTGCCTCCGTCAGTGAGCTCGGGACACAGCAGAGCAGCCCGTCACAGTAATTGGATTCTGCTTTGAATGAGTAAGGACTTGTGGCGTCTCACTCAATTAAGCACAAAGGCCGGTGCTGGGTAGTTAGATCTGATTGGACATATGCTGCAGTGTGGTACGATGCAGATTGTTCCATAACAGTGGATTTCTACAGCGTGGCGGCGGCGGCGTCAGAGGCGGCGGCAGCTTCTGTGGCTGATGAAGATTGAACGCTCAAATCGAATTGACTGTCACAACTGTTTTAGCTTCTGCTGCTGCTGCGTCATATCACAGCACGTTAGCCGTTTATTCCGCTAAATGATACTGGATAACGTGCACATGTGACCCTGCCTGTGATGTCATACATTCACCAAACGATTCAATATGGCGCGTGGCCTTCTGGCTTTTAAATGCAAGACTCCAAAGCTCTGCAAGAAATATTCAGTCATCGGCAGGTTTTTGTTTGTTTTCCTTTGTGTTTGCTGTCGCTCCCAATTCTTCAGCGTGTTATCAGCAACAACTCCACCAAGAACCAGCTGCACCACTTGTTTTTATTCTTGTTGCCTTGCCAGCAGGAATGCAAATGTCCCCGTGTGATGCCTGGAAGAACAGGATTAGCATTCTTTTGCAAACTCCACAGGAAAACCTCTGTGGCCAAAGGTCTTCTGTGTTTCCAGGTGGCACATCGTATCAACCAGATCCTCCTCTGGCCTCTAATGGGACAAAGGAACCATGTTCCTGATGGTTCCGACGTGGTCACCTCCAGCGTTCAGGAATTTAAACTGTTTGTTTGTGTATCACATTAGACGTCGGTGCCTGGATGAGACACAGTGGCTGTAGTGTTTGTGTTTGTGTTTGTGTTTGTGTTTCGAGGTGAGCAGATTAAAGAAGTCATGTGTTAGAGGTGAGTGATAAGACTTTCAATTACATCTGACTCCAGCCCCGCGCCTTCTTATGAGGCTCCAATGTTGTGGTACCGGAGCGGCGGGTCTCGTCCCCTCAGCACTGAGACGTGGAACAGCTGTATTCGATATGTTATCTCCCCGGGTTCATTTGATGAGGACTAATTGAAATGAAACAGCAGCCAGCTGATGTCCAGTCCGGACCGTCGGGAGCGGGGGGACACAGAGCGACTGGGAATAAAATCCAATACGACCCGAAACTCGAACCTGTCACAGCTGAGTTCAGCTGAAAAACAGAAACGGTCCAAAAGTGAGGTTGAGAGTCGATTATAGGTCTGAATGAATAAAGCAAATGGCATCTTATTAAACACGCTGCTTCCTGCATCAGAGTTTGCTCTGTGAGTTTGTCGTTGTTGTTTTGATTATGATTGATTGTGTGATTGTTTGATGATGACTAACGATTTGTACCAAAACGGCAGGTTGGTTTCCATTTATCTCCACAAACGCAGCGCTCCGACAAACGCACCATAAAAACAATCGCCCCACTCTGATTATTTCATTGATTAATTAAGAAACAAAAGAAAATGGAGGCTTAATCAGTCAGTGATAATGATGACTGTTAAAGTTAGCCCCACAGCTCACACATTGACAATTCATCCATTGTGTCACGTTGTTGTTGTTGTTGTTGTTGTTGTTGTTGTGGTGGTGGTTGTGCGATGTGAAGAGCGGGGACAGGAAGTGATGAACTAACTGCCGATAATCAGCGCAGAGATGATGAAGTGTCATTGATGCCTGTTTGTTGCGGTGTCATGATTTCATGATGTCGTGGAAAGATCTCGCGTCCACTTGAGGAACTGTCTGACCTATCTGACCTCCTGTCCTCAGATGTCTCTGCAGGAGATTAAAGTCAAAATCTGTCTCGAACATGTTGAACCCTCCTCCTCTGCAGCGCTGAGACGCCGCTCTGTTTCCCCTGAGTTGCAGAACAAATCCAATTCCCGTCTTTATCACAGAGCGCAGCCTGATTGACTCGCTTGTTCCCTTTGATGTCATTCGTCCTCGCCGGGTTTCGCGCTGTCGAGACACTCGTGAACGTTGCGGGAATTTCGTGAAGCTGCTGATAACGTTGCTTCGTCTTGTGAAAACTGACTGTGGAAGATTAACATCTGCATTTGTTAAGCTGATGTCTACAGCTGGAATCTGACGTCCATATGTGTTTGTCCTGCTCAGCTTTATTGACCCGGCCTTCATCAGTGCTCTGTCTGTCTGTCTGTCTGTCTCCCTGTCTCTCTGCAGTTGTGGATGTGTGGTGGGCGGATGGAGGACATCCCCTGCTCCCGGGTGGGACACATCTACAGGAAGTACGTCCCCTACAAGGTTCCTGGAGGAGTCAGCCTGGCCAGAGTGAGTCTCAGGTTTCATTGCACCTTTATTTTTTTTTCTTCATAGAAAATGTTGTTGTTGTGAAGTGAGAAGTGAGAAAGCGTCTGTTTGACGACACAAGAAAAGATGTGCATGTTCTTGTTCATTTCTCTTCGTGATGAACAGGTGTCTAAAGGCAGGTGTCGTCATGGCAACAGCATCCAAATGAATGCTACATAACATGTTGCAAACTTTTCACCTTTAGCATCTCAAACACTTTTACCTCTTCCAGTGACTCCTCTTTGTTTTCAGAGAAGCTGTATCTCAGCAGCAGCAGCAGTGTGTGTGTGTGTGTATGAGGGATGTTGGAATAATATGCTGATGTGTTTGTGCGGCGTGCAGCTGGATGATGCTCATGATGCAGGACACCTGCCTCTGTTCGCCTCTGTTCAGACGAATATGTAATTAAACCACTTGGCCTCGCGTTTCTGTCCATTAGCCTCCGAGCGAAGCTGCACCGACTCCTCACATCAGACAGGCGCTCACATCCTCACCTGTGCTCACGTCCACGTCGTCTCCCGTGTCCTCGTCTGTCCAAAACTCACCACACGGGTTGTGGCGTGTAACGAGTGAGGCCAACACCAGTCCATATCCGCTGTGTGTGTGTGTGTGTGTGTGTGTGTACATACATCTGTATTCTCAGACATGCGTGTGTGTAGCCTTCAGGTGGATGGGCGTCTTCCTGTTGCGTCGGTGTAAATCTTTCATGTTTCCACTCGTCTGTTTCTGTTTCCACTGCAGCTCCATGTATCATGTACCATGTATTTTTCCTTTTCTTTTTTCCTTTCTCTCTTTTTTTGTTTTTGCTCAGCTCACGATGTGTTTCTGTGACGTTAAATGCTTTCGCATCGATGGAAGCATGCGGATGATTTCTTTATGCATTAAAGCCACTAAATGCATCATACAGTAGCATAAATGTCCATTAAATAACGTCTCTTTGCCAGTGTCCATATATTTTATCATTATTAATTTCAGCCTGCTCTCACTGAGTCTTCTGCAATAGCTTAAAGACGGCTGATGTCAGGACATTCCCGTCCTCGGGAATGTGAGAGGACACGCTTTTCATCTCACCTCTCTCTGAAACTCTTTTACCTGCAACTTTCGCTTCATTAACACTGTTTTTTTTTTCGCTCCCGTCTGATCTCAGAACCTGAAACGCGTGGCAGAGGTGTGGATGGACGAATACGCTGAGTACGTCTACCAGCGTCGGCCTGAGTACCGCCACCTGTCTGCGGGAGACATCACCATGCAGAAGGAACTGAGGAACCGGCTCAACTGCAAGAACTTCAAGTGGTTCATGAGCGAGGTGGCCTGGGATCTGTCCAAACACTACCCACCAGTGGAGCCCCCTGCTGCTGCGTGGGGGGAGGTACACCCCGTCCCGATACAGTCAATCTAAGATTAGAACCCATGACCTGGTGACACTACATCAGACGTCTGAGGAGATCAATCTGAAACCTGACTGAGAATCAAGGATCTCCTGCGTGTCCTTGTTGACGTGACCTTTGCCGTCTTGTTGTTTGTTGCAGATCCGTAACGTGGGCAGTGGCATGTGCATGGAGAGTAAACACTTTGTGTCGGGGACTCCCATTCGCCTGGAGAGCTGCGTGAAGGGACGCGGCGAGGTGAGCTGGAGCCACGGACAGGTGAGCGGCAGCAGCTTCGGCTGATCTGACCTGGGTTATCTGGGTCCAGATTAAAGTCTGAACAGGTTGTGGGAGGTTCTGTGCATCAGAGCGTCTAATACCAGAGAGGAGGTTCGATCGCGTTTCCTCTCTGTACAGTTACGACTTCACTGAACTTTCAGCAGCAGAAACATCCACACGTTCCGTCAATGGATCGATTCTCATCGGCGGCGTAGCCAAAAAAAACGCTGAGCCAATAACAGGTGTAAAGGCCACGACAGCACGCGTTAACGTTTACCTCTCCAAAGTCAGAGGAACCGGAAGGAAGAAAACGTCATGTTCTTCTTCTTCGCGTTACTTCCTGTTCTGACGGGAAGAAGAAAGACGTTTGATGTGTGTTGTCACCGATCAACCACAGGAGGTGACGTTGCTCCGGTGATGTTTTCCCTGCAGGTGTTTACGTTTGGCTGGAGGGAGGACATCCGGGTGGGCGACCCCATACACACCAAGAAGGTCTGCTTCGACGCCGTCTCCCGCAACAGCCCCGTCACCCTGTACGACTGTCACGGCATGAGGGGCAACCAGCTGTGGCGCTACAGGAAGGTACCGTGTCTAACGTTCCGTCCTGACAGAATATATGTGACGTTATGTGACGGATGTCAGCGAATGCACCACCGCATGAGCATGAATGACCAGGAGACGTCTGTTTCGTCTTCCCTCCAGGATAAGAGTCTGTATCACCCGGTCAGTAACAGCTGCGTCGACAGCAGCCCCAGCGAGAGGCGGGTCTTCATGAGCACATGTGACCCCTTCTCGCCCACTCAGCAGTGGCTGTTTGAGAGGACCAACGCCACCGTGCTGGAGAACTTCAACCAGGCGGCGGACTGAGGACGGCTGACGTGTGCAGGCGTCGATCTGCTGCTGCTGCTGCTGGGAAATGAGAGTTTACATTTCCCATTTCCTGTTTACCTGCCGGCGTCGTGACAGCTGTTTCTCTCTGGGGGGGGTGGGGGTGGGGGTGGTGGCGTGGGGGCTGAGAGCGAGACAGGTTGGGAAATGGTGGGGGTTAGTTAATGACATCTGTTTGAGGGAAAACCGGTTGGAGCTGTGATTGATGTGTTTGTGTATCAAAGTGACTTTGAGTGTTTGTGTAGTCGCAGCAGGGCTCAGTCTACTTCCTGGCTCAGCTGTTGATTAGTCATTTGACACTCTGCCCCCCCCCCCCCGTTCTTTTATTTGTTTTTCCTGTGTTTCAGATTTTATCTCTGTCCGTCTTTCTCTCCATCAGCGTCCGCTCATCCCCCCCTCCTCCCTCCCTCCTCCCTCCGTCCTCCCTCTCTCCCCCCTCTCTCCTCCCTCCCTCCTCCCTCTCTCCTCCTGTCTCCCCTGATCTTCTTCAGTCTGCACGTCCGTCTCCATCTGCCTGCATCACTGCACCTTCGCCCACCTTCTCCATTGTGTGGTGGCGGTGGGGGCTGAGAGCGAGACAGGTTGGGAAATGGTGGGGGGTTAGTTAATGACATCTGTTTGGGGGAAAACCGGTTGGAGCTGTGATTGATGTGTTTGTGTATCAAAGTGACTTTGAGTGTTTGTGTAGTCGCAGCAGGGCTCAGTCTACTTCCTGGCTCAGCTGTTGATTAGTCATTTGACACTCTGCCCCCCCCCCCCCCCCCCCCCCCCCGTTCTTTTATTTGTTTTTCCTGTGTTTCAGATTTTATCTCTGTCCGTCTTTCTCTCCATCAGCGTCCGCTCATCCCCCCCTCCTCCCTCCCTCCTCCCTCCGTCCTCCCTCTCTCCCCCCTCTCTCCTCCCTCCCTCCTCCCTCTCTCCTCCTGTCTCCCCTGATCTTCTTCAGTCTGCACGTCCGTCTCCATCTGCCTGCATCACTGCACCTTCGCCCACCTTCTCCATTGTCCCTCTCAAATCCCCATTATGTCTTTCTGACAGCCTCCCCGGAGGAGGACGGGGGGGGGGTCAGAGTCAGACACCTGTTAAACCAGGCAGAACCACTCTGAGAATCACCTGGTGGATTGATTCTCCTCTCTGACCCCTCCGCCCCCCCCCCCCCCCCCCCCCCCCCCCCCCCCCCCCCCCCTCCTCCTGCTGCTGTTGTCGGAGGTTGGATGTGGGAGGTGGGCAGACGCTGCTTTGGAAGCAGCAGGTGGAAGTTGGCACAGACGTGAAGAAGCCATTAAGCCCCTCCCCCTCTCCTCCCCCGGCTGTATTCATGGATGAGTGGTCTGCTGCTTTGTCACTGTGCCACCTTCTCTTCTTCCTCACAGAGCAGCTCTGTCTCATCACCAGGGCTGATGCCAAACTGTCTGTGTGTTGTGTCACCTCCGCCCACTTCCTGTTGCCCCCTGCTCCCCCCTGCTGCCCCCTGCTGCCGCACACGCAGATGCAAACGGGCCGAGCGTGGTCAGGTCACAGTGCAGGTCGACAGACCCACACCTGCCTGGTCTGATAAGTGGCTATGTGAGTGGTGGGTCAGCTGATTTATGACAGGGCTTTTTGATTGGCCGGTTGCCGAGCTGACGCATCACTTTGGCGGTGGGGGGGGGGGGGGGGGGTGGTTGAGTTAGGTAGCTCTGAGATGGAGATGGATGTGAGGCTTTAAAATGCAGAAAGCACTTGTGTAACGCTAAACTTGAATGAACTCTTAGTGCCTTGTTGGAGGAGTGTGTGTGTGTGTGTGTGTGTGTGTGTGTGTGTGCGTGTGTGTGTGCGTGTGTGTGTGTGTGTGTGTGTCCACAGACACGTTCGGGAACAACTCGATTTCTGAAGGGACTTTTCTTAAAAACCTGATTTTTTTTTTTCGTTGGGGAAAAAAAATCCATGAACTGATGTGGACGCTGAAGGCGCCGCAGATGTTGTGGCTCTTGTGCGTCTTTATAAAAGAACATGTGTGTAACTGCTGGATGTGAATGGAGCAAATGAGACGTCTGTTTTCCACCATATTTTTTCTCCTGCCTTGAAAACTGAAACCTGAAGAAAACCCCCTCTGAAATATTTGAATCCAGATGCTGCGTTTTCGTTGTTGTTTCCCACCTCGTCAGTCCACAGTCTCCGGAACGGGAAAAGGGAATCTGGTCTTTAACCCGTCTCGTCTTTTATTGAAATGCTTCTCTGTGATTCCTCTCTGATGATGATTGTGTTTGATTTCCTGTTTGACGTGACGCCGCCCACTTTTTATGTCCTAACCTGTGTTATTGTCGTTTAAACCATCAGCTGCAGGTTTTTTTTTTACCATCAGGCTTCCAAGAAAAACCAAAAGCCACAACGTCTAAAATAAAATGTCACATTCAGAGTCACATGTTGGTCGAACATCTCAACGAGGTCGATGATCATTTGACTTCCTGTCTTTGTATCACAACAAAGATCGGCCAATCAGTCAATCAAACTTTATTTGTATAGCTCACATTCACAAATTGCAATCTGCCTCACAGGAGTTTCCACTTCCACTGTTTGTTTACCAGGTGGAGCAGGTTTATAATTGGTCCTTGAATGCACCACAAACAGGACATTTGAACCCTCATGATCCAGATTAAAAGCTGAAACCTGGGAAACCGGCTCCACAACTATCACATCCGCTAATGGTGATGTCGTTATATTCTTTAGCTGTCGACTTCACTTTGCCATGAGGTTTGTCATCCGCTGCAGCGCTGACATCAGCGCTTTGAACTGAAACGCTAGACTTTCCTTCACATCTGTGTTTTTTCGAGACTGAGACTTGGCAACATGTGACTCGTGTGTCGATTAGCGTCATGTGACTCGGCCTGTATATGACTCACATCTCGCACCGTTTGAAAATCAACACTGTTTTTGTTCAGACAGGACTCGTGGGACACACATGACGCACGCGTGACGACACATTCTAGACAGCGTTGTTTTTAGTTTTTTGTCACATGACATGTTTTAGCCGTTTTATCCGTCTCCACATGAGAAGCGAGACAGCGTAGGTGTTTTTATGGGATGAACCCACTGGAGACAGATCTCATCTGTGGCTGTGATTTTAATAATGATAACATGATCCATCTTTCATGGATCTGTTTACGTTTGAGTTTTAGAACAGAGAAAATGTCCAGTACCCAAAATGTTGCGTACAAATATCAAATAGATTTTTTTTTAATTATTTGCACATTGTATCTTCTCCATTCAAACATGAAAAGTTTGTGTTTATAACCCGAGTCTGGTGACACTGTGGTAAAATATTCAAACAACTCCCACCACTTTATTGTAACATCCAGTGACTTTATTTTCCCCTGTGATTGTTTATGTGGTTCTTCAACAGCGTGTGCAGCAGTGGGATCAAATCTGGTTTTATAGAAGTGAAGAGATTTTATGTCGACAGCCAGCATCAGCCAGCTACACAATGTTGTGCACATGTGATGTGTAGGGAAGTGTACATTTTCTATCTCATAAGAAAAGAAAAATATGACGATATTTTTTTCTACTGACATTTCAACTGTAAAAGTGTATTTAGATATTTAACAAACTGTACAATGAACCTGGAATTGTATCATATTTTTTTCTGGAAATTGTAAAATAAAAGGGATTCTATATTTGGATGAAAACATGTCTGTGTGTCTGTATATCAGAGACATATATATATATATATAATACATAGAACTATGACAGTGTTTTAGCATAATGTTTTCTCATTTCTGTTTATATTCTACCGTATTTACATCTTTTTTTCTTTAATCCTTTTCAAATATGACTGTTTATTTCTGGTGGGAGGGGTCTGGTGGGAGGAGTCTGCTGGGAGGAGTCTGGTCACCAGGTGACTCAGGTATAAAAGCTGCTGCTGCTCAGACGCTGTCAGTGTCTCAGTGGCAGTGAAAGTGGGTGGAGCTTCATGCTCGGGATCACGTCTGTGGGTTTCTGGAGGTACCTGCATAGCAGGGACTTTCTGGACCTGCTGGTTTTCAGTGAATAAATACCGCCCATCTGCAGCTGCCTGAGACCTCTCCCCCCCCCCCCCCCCCCCCCCCGGGACCCCCCCCCCCCCCCCCCCCCCCTCCGCGGTCGTCAGGAGATTCAGTTCACCTGGTCTGACGACACCAGCTGGTGTCAGTCAGCCAATCACAGGCTCCCTCGCTGCTTTCCACTGCGTTTGTTTGGTCCCATTTCAGTTTCCTCTTCGTTCTGAAATGAGTTTATTTTCAGGGGAAGCTCATGTGGTCTTCATCAGAGCAGACGAGCAGATGTTTTCACCAAACTTCATCAGCCTCGTTATTTGGAACAAAAAGCAGCAGGTCCCTTCATCTTGTCACCTGGCAGGAGGTTGGGGGGGGGGGGACCACTGAGCTCCAGGTGAATGGCTGCAGCTCGTTCAGCTCATCTCCTCGTCTCGCCGCTGTGACTGATGGCTGGAAAAACACTCTCCCCAACAAACATTAGAACCCCCATCATCCTTCCCCCCGGCAAACCGCTCACTCTGATAGCTTTCAGCTTTCAGATATTATTCCTGCCGGGAACGATATTGCTTTTGCAAACAGGAACATTTCTCTGTGCGTCCCAGGGAGCCGAGGCAGTAAAATAATAGATTTTATTTTTATTTTTTTATTTTTACTAATCGAAACTACTGATTTTATGTTTCTGTAGAATCAAACTCATTTTTTTTCTGCAAAATACTTTTCCCGTTCATATTCATTTCCAGTTAATTGGGAAATAATCCGCGTTCCCTCAGTGTCGTGAGCTGAGGTCCGTTATGGTTCTGTATCAGGCTCAGCACCGTTGATGCTCAGCTTCCTCCGGTTACACAATGTGTAGTGAAGTGTGTGTCTGTTATTCGCTGAAGATTCTCACTCTCACTCAGCTTTCATGCCTAAAAAACACCAGGGAAAAGGGAAGTGGAGGGGGAGAGAGAGAATAAGCACGGAATATGCGTTATTCATGAGTTCATTTTACTCAGACTTCTCTCCGTGTGATTTTGAGTTTGTATCTCAGCCTAATATGGTTCCATGCAGATGAGCGTCTCCAGCGAGGCTCCGTCTTTGGTCTGTCTGCGAGAGAGAGAGAGAAAGAAGTGACTTTGACTTTGTTTGCACAGAGAGAACATAAACACAGGCGTCTTCCTGTCCTCTGTCTCCTGCCTGCAAGCAGCAGATTCACGGAAAACAGCATCATCATCATCATCATCATCAGTTTCACTGGATGAACTTTGGTGAGGATTCATAAATGTGAGAATGGATTTTCAAACTAAATAAAACAGAAACTCAAACCTGACGCTCTCCAGACTCTGCTGCTGTTTGTGTGTTTGTGTGTTTGTTTGTTTGTGTGTGTGTGTGTTTGTTTGGAGGCTGATGAAGGTGTTCAGGCGGTGATGGGGAGGAAATGAGTCAGTAAATGAGAGGAAGGCTGGTGGTGATCTGCTCAGTGTGAAGCCAAACGATGAGGAGAGAAGATGTGGAAGAATGGAATTTGTGGCAGAGGGTCTTCGTGGTGGACTCGGCCGGCGCTGAATGTGGAATGACAAACATCCTGACTTCCAACCACCACTCTGACGACATCACATCTGAACCTGGATCTGAAAGTGCAGCTCTTTTCCCCCCAGCTCACCTTCATCACCGCGACTTCTTTTCATCTGGGACAAACAGATATTAATAACCGCCGTCCTTATACATTCACTCTGTAAACACAACACTCGGATAATTAAATGACCTTAGATATTTTCAGTCTGCTCTCACCATGGCAACAGAGCATGAAGCTGAGGTGACAGACCACATCAGGACCAGTAACAACATTCACTTATAGCCAGATTCTCAGATTTTCCTTTTTCTTTTATTTCATTATTACAGCTTTGTTTACTTCAGAACATTAAACACAGCAAGGAACAAACTGTTCCAAGAAAGTTTTATATATATATATGTTTGTGTGTGTGTGTGTGTGTGTGTGTGTGTGTGTGTGTGTGTGTGTGTGTGTGTGTGTGTGTGTGTGTGTTTTTCCTGGAGGTCTAGTGAAGAAGCCGTAAGTGAACGTATTCTGTTTTTCTGCTTCACATCATATAAAACAAGTTCCACACATAAAACAGATGAGGAGGTCTCTGTCCATGGTCCTGAACAAAGCTGCTGTTTTGGATTTGACATCTGAAGCTGAAATCACCTGTGATGTGACGCTGGCGAAGAGCAGGAGGAGCTGCCTGCTCTCGTCAGGGGTGATGATTAAATATATTTGTGTGTGTGTGTGTGTGTGTGTGTGTGTGTGTGTGTGTGTGTGTGTGCGTGTGTGTGTGTGTGTGTGTGATAAAGTGCCAGCTGCTGCGTCAGCTCTCAGCCATATGGAGTCAGAGCTCGGCTGCTCCTGCCGGACGGAGAGATGAGATCATACAGAACAAGTGAGAGATAAGTGGGAGCCGGAGGGAAACAGTGGGAGACACACAACAAGCGAGTGTATCTGCAGAGAGGGGTGGGGGGGGTGAGGGGAGGGAGGGGGTGGAGAGCAGATACGGGTAGAGGAGGAGGAGGAGGCAGAGACAGACAGGAGGATAACTAACGGCTCAGGCTCCACGGCAACACTTTCACTCTTTATTACTTCCTGTCTTCTTCTTACAATCATCTGCTGAGGGAGACTTTACCAGCTGTAAACAACCACTGCAACAGGCGTCTCCACGGGGACGTGGATCCTGACTGACAGCAGCAGACAGCATCGTGTCTCTATTCCACATAAGACTGTGACCCACGATCCACAGTCTTATGTGTTTGATTTATTCTGTGGCGACGACAACGGCCTCTGTGTCCGAATGAAAACAAGAAGATTGAATATGTGTGTGTGTGTGTGTGATGCAGGAAACACTTTGGCAGCAGCCTCTGACGCGGTCGGGAAGCGGAACGGATCAAATCCCAACAACCTGCAGGTGTTTTCCAGGAGCGTCAGGTTTCATTTGTTCCACCGCTCTCGTCCCTGTGTTTGCAGCCTGTGAGCAGACACCAGGCAGCTCAGCATGCAGCTGAGACGATGCACATTAACACAGTAACATCAGTTACATCAGTTACATCAGTTACATCAGTTACATCAGTTACATGTTTATAGCTTTCAACATGTGGAATGTTATTCATCCAACTCTGCTGCAGAAAATCACAGAGAGACGTTAAAAGCAGCAGATAAAAGAGTGCGCGTGTGTCACACAGACACACACAGGCACACACAGACACACACAGACACACACAGACACACACTTTGGGTCTGTCGGACGTTTAATTGGTGAAGAGGCAATTTTCCGGCTGATGGACACAATAAAAGCAAAGTGCGGCTGTTTACTTCCTGTGTCCAGCTCTCAGAGGAGCTGTAGCTGCCTCTCTCTGATGAGTTGTGTTTCACTGTGTGTGTCGGTGCATCACCATCCCCCCCCCTCTCCCTCTCTCTCTCTCTCTCTCTCTCCTGCTTACGAGCAGCTTCACCGAGAACAAACAACGTTTCCAGATGAGACCTGTCTCTTCCCCTGTGTTGTTTCATCCATTTATTCACTCATTTCGTGTCTCCGCGTCTCAGAGGTTGTGGATCGTCTCATATGTTTGTGCGTGTGTGTGTATGTGTGTGTGTGTGTGTGTGATTCAACTATCGGCTGGTGTGTGAGGTTTTAAAAAGCAACGTTTTGTCTGGTAACGTCTCTGCAGCTCTGACCTCGACCTTCACGCAGCTGAGATTTATTTTTCAACCAAGTGTCTGAGCATGAAACCTCTGAAACATTTGTGTCTCTGTGGACAAGAGGTCACAGAGGTCAAACCATCACAGCGACATGACAGCTGTCATA